>CAXIVR010000011.1:59329114-59614114 GCA_964035755.1 Teleogryllus oceanicus
ACGATTTCTGCATGAAAACCTTTCGGCATGTTCGTAATTTTTCATGCAGAAAGCTTACAGTTCGCCTCGAGCGCCCCTAGCGGCGGAATCGTTCACTAACGGATTTGTTTAACCGACGCCACAGATATCCGCCATGATTTTGTGGTTAGATGTGACAAGGTGTGATTGGGTGAAGTGATATTGTGATAAACTTCCTCTTTCCCTATTCTCACCTTCCCATTTTTCTTCTCTATTTCTTTTCTGCTCATGATTAATTAACATGTAATAAAGATCACAGTCAGAACGCACGCACAGAAATACCACCACTGAAAGTACTCGGACGGCCCATTCAGTTGTTTCCCGATAGAACCCCTAGCGGCATCTTGTAACGATTCATAAGAAAAACGAACAGACTGCGTAAGTGCGACTTTTAGCTTTTGTACTTCTAGTTTGGGATCTTGAAAATTCTGTACAGAAACTGTACGAGAATCAGCACGAAAACTATACCGTGTACACCGACCTAATGTTTACCCCGAATGGCGTACTTCTGGAGCAATGTCGACGAAAATATAAACAAACCTTAGGAACTGATGTTCTTCTTACGTTGCATTAACACGCCCTCCGTAACCAAAAGTAACGTAATTTACGAGTAGTCCCAATGTATTTTTTACGTCAGACTTTAGGTCTTTAGGTCAGCTCCGAACTTTATCACTTTTTCCTGGATGCCATCTTTTTATTGCAGACAACCCTTGCTTATGCCATTTATCATTTTGCGAGTGCTGGGTGAATTTCAAAACCCATGCGTGACCAACACTTTATCAAGATACTGAGTTGCTTTGCAGCTATCGTCTGCGGTCGGGAGTCGACCTGGACGACGGCAGATGGCTCCGCCCAAGAAGTACTCGTTCTTAAACTCGCACTTGCAAAAATTCCTGTCAGTCCACTGACACGAAAAAGAAAAAAAATACTTGTTCTGGCCGCGCCACACCCGCTTCAAAACGCTACGACAAGACGCGACAGTGTGGACGCCAAGGATCATTAAACATTTGGCGTTGCAAACTTACCACAAAAATTTGGAAAAAACTATTCACAAATAGTATGTGTATTCAAATATGGAAGTATTCTTAATGCAACAAGATTTGAAGTTCTCCTTGTTGAAAAGTAACTACAATTAACTTCACTGTTTCCTGTGGATTAATGCAACAAAGATTTCTCAGGAAACGGATATTTGAATACTGGGTAAGAAACATGTCGAAAATTAAATTTTATTTAACAACAAAACGATACTCAAAGGGCGATTTCAAAAACGCAATGACGAGAAGTTCCGCCGGGCATTTCCGTTCTTTGCTATTTGCATCCTATTGAAAGAAAGCCGAGATGCTTCTACTTCTAAAATAACCCACACAAACGGACGAACAGTTTCCGCTAATTTTCTACGTAACGGTTTAAAACTCCTGTGTATTTTATTAGAACAGAGAGATCCATTGCGCTGTGCATTTATAAGTAGTGTAATGAGCATTAACCTTGAGCCGCCCCACTACGTAGGGGGGCGGGGACAGACCTTGAGCCGGCCCTGATGCCCGTGGGCCGGGGGTCAGAGAAGAAGAGGACGGTGGGTGGCAGAACGAAAGGAAAGAAAAGAAAAGAAAAGAAAGAAACAAACAAGCAAAGAAACAAAGAAAGAAGGAAAGATGAAAGTAAAGAAAGAAATAACGAAGGGCGGAAGGAGGGGGAGAAAGGGAGGAAGGAGAGAGAGGGCGGGCGAGGGTACTTGGCGCTTGGTGGGTGGGAGGGGCCGGCGTCCTTGCCGAGCGCGCTGGGCGGCGGGCGGGGCGGGGCGGGGCGGGGCGGCCGGGGCGTGGGCGGGCGCGGGCGCAGGCGGAGGTCGCGGCCGCCAACGCGACGCCGCTGCAAGACGATCAACCTGTCGCGGTGGACGAACCTGCTCCTCCTTGCATGTGTATCAGTGGGCTCGGCGGGATTCCTCGGAATACGAACACACGAGTTCCTCGCTACTGCTCGGTTTTCCAAATACACTCACACAAGCCTCTTACGGCTTTCGATCCTCAAGGCAAAAAAGTTCACTTTTTTGTAATGTGCTTCCGCAATTACGTATGTCTTCGAAACTTATAGTTCTCATTCAATACATCGTACTTTTTACGCGAATCAAACAACAGACGCTGTTGCTTCCTACAGAAGTTAATTCGTTCAGTTTCTTAACATTTTCTTCACATCATTGCTACAAACGGACAGTCGCTTCGTGCCTTTTGGAAAGCTTCGATTGGAACTCGCTCCAGCTGCAATTCTCTCACAAAAGCTCATTTGAAGCAGGAAAGTGATCGAGTCGAATGTGTCTTGACAACTGCACTCGTCTTGGACGATAACAAAACGAACACATTTTAAACGCGAGGCAAGAAGGGTGGAATACAAGGATGAATAGACTAACCTGGGGACATCAATATTGTTTATACAGTTGTAATGACCGTTTATTCAAGTTTGTTTTTCAATAGAAAGCATTATTAGCATTTCAACTAGAAAGTACACATACAATTGATTTCGTCACATCCGTACTACAGACACAACCACACTTTTTTCGTGATTCTTTCACATTTCACCTCCCCTGGGAGCCAACGTCAACTCACGAACCGCGCGGACCCTACCGTGTCCATCGAACGCCCGCACCCCCTACTGGGCGCCGCCCAGCTGAAGAAGCCCCGCACAGGGGGGTTGCGCAATGGAGCCGGGCGCAGGCAGCGGGCGGCGCGGCGCGGCGACGGCCTCCGCGGCCCGTTATGCGCCGCCGCCTCTCGCCTCCCGTGTGTGGAGCGCGAGGCCAAGGGCGTTCACCCCAACCCGCCGCGTGTCCACGCCGCTCGCGGGCAGTCGCTGGAGCCTCGCCGCCGCCGCCGCCGCCGCCGGTCTAAGCGCCCGCATACCGTAAGGCTGGAGCGGGGAGGGGGTGCAAGTCGTTTCAATGTTTGGTGACGACGGAGCACTGCTGCATTCACTTCGGTGTTCTTATTGACGGGTGTGTACGTAAAGGTACGGAGCACATTTCATCACAGTTACAATGTAAACTTGCCTTAACTTGGCAAAAACTGGACAATAAACGTGTAATTATTCAAAGAATCTCGTTTGTACTGACCGTTTAAATTTGATGTTTTCTATCTCTCGCTTACCATGAGATTGGGAGAGGGCGACGTTTCATTATTTTAACCCGGAGAAAAGCGGTATTTTGTAGTTGTTTCAATGTTTGGTGACGATGGAGCACTGCTGCATTCACTTCGGTGTTCTTATTGACGGGTGTGTACGTAAAGGTACGGAGCACATTTCATCAGAGTTACAATGTAAACTTGCGTTAACATTGGCAAAAACTGGACAATAAAAGTGTAATTATTCAAAGAATCTCGTTTGTACTGACCTTTTAAATTTTATGTTTTCTATCTCTCGCCTACCATCAGATTGGGAGAGGGCGACGTTTCATTATTTCAACCCAGAGAAAAAGCGATATTTTCAGTTTTTGTTTTATAAAAGTAGTGTGGCTAAAACAGCACATTTTATGATTTTATGTTAAGTTCAAAACTGACAAAAGGAGTTTTTACCCTTATCTAATTCATTTAATAAAGCCCGAGTCATAAAGTAATTAATAAAGATCATTCAACCAATTGAAATACCCCGAATTGTAATAACCTCTTAAATTGTATGTTACCACACTCGTGAGCTTCAAGAGAAAACTTGCTGTTAATGTAAATCTGCTTTTCAACAAGAGTTCTTCGTGGCACGAATCGTCCAAAAATTTCTAAAAGAACCAGATTTATCCTCAATTCGGCAGGTTACTGAAAGTATTTCAAAATCCAGAGCGCGCTGTATTGTTTCACTGCACCCATATTTTGTTGACGTCACTTGGGAAACGTTTCATTTGACGGGATCTCTCAATATCAATAGCTCTAAATCGAGGTCCGCTATCTGCAACTGGAGCATAGAACCGGAATTCCAGCAAAGATATCTCCGAAATATGGAGAAGTTATCATGAAATAACGATGTGTAACAGAAACTCTTTTGTGAACTGAAGAATGGTGAGAGCAATTTGTCACAAGATTCGGGTTGTGTCTTCTAAACATGAAGTCAAACTCTTAACCTGGTCGGCATTTCAATATGTTAATATTTCAGAACGTGAGATGGTTGGTCAATGGATTATTTTGGAGTAGGACGTGGAGGTTAACGATTTTTTGCAGTACAGAGCGAATTTGTCTCCCTCGGCATTAACCAAGGTTCAAACACACCAATAATTATCATTTCATTATTACCAACACTCCTCACCAACAGGTTCGTAACTTGATAATAAACATTTGCAATTTTTCCTTAAGTGGTCCAGTAACTTATAAAATGTATTGGTTACGCCTTTAATTGGGGGATATTTTATACTACGACTAGACTACACTGTCGGAAATTACATTACATTTAATGTACGACTGTACATGAATTTTAATGTGCCTAGTACATTAAAGTGAGATTAATGTACATGTACATTAAATTTAATGCGTAAATTAAAATCAATGTAGATTTAATGCATGACTTGACTTAACTTACTAGTCTACATTTAATTTAATTGTACACGTAATTAAATTTAATGTATATGCACATTGAATTACTAATGTACTTTGCATGAAAAGTAATGTAGAAATTTCTAGACTACTCGCCGAGCACCGCTACTTGTCGTGACCCTGAAGAGCGCTGCACCTACACACGGCCTCCAAGGCGGTGCAGACACAATGCCGTCGATCCCCCCCCCCCTCCACCTCATCCATAGAGTTTAAAACTGCGATCCGCCGTGCAATAAGAAAATGCATTTTTCTGTTTGGTTAATCATAGAACACAAAGTAACCCAACACTATAGGGGTCCTAGGGAACGCAGGCTTCGCCAACAGCACTCCATTGGCAGAACTTTAAAATACTTTCTAAAAACCAGCTACTTACTAGAGCGTTTGTCAGCCAAATACCCAAGGGATTATTTTTACCAAAGCAATGCTGATGTTGGTGAAAACTCGCGTGAAGCAAATCATCCTCTAAATGAACAATACAAAAAGAAGCTACTTCGTGGATGATTTTCTCGTTAATGATATACACAATGAACGCGTTTCGTTTTCAATGGAATACTGTCAATCAAACTTCCTTGCCCTTGCACACACCTGAGGCACATTCCAGGTAGTGTGTATTGCATCCACAATAAGGCAGATAACATTGACATAACTCCGGATCGGCAGCAGCGTGGCTGACTCGCTCGCTTCGTGTGTACGCTCTGGACGCCGCCGCCGCTGGCAGGGCTCCCGGACATTCCCCGTCAGAGGGTGGAGTGGAGTGAAGAGGCGAGGAGAGGGCCCCGGCGCGTCGCGATGCTTTGCCCCCAGAAGCGGCGGGAGGCAGTCGCCGCGCTACCTTCACTCGTTTTCACCTCTGACGGATACCAACTTTTGCTTTACGGAACACTTCCATCAGGTGTAAGGCAGATCCTAATAGACATTACACCATTCAATCGAGGCGCAAAAGAGGTTCTGTTCCATCCGTACTATCACTTTTACTAAAACTTCGCACATTTTGCAGGCAATAGAAACATCGCATCAGAATCCTTTAATATAAAAAGAATATCGTCGATAAACCTATTGTCGATAGTTCAAACAAGCATACAATGCCATTAGTTTCTAGATGATTGCGTTCTCGCTACGGAATAAATGTTTCTGCAACTGAATAAAGTGCAACGAGATTCAAATATTTAAGAATAATTGTAGAAAGGAAAAAAATATAAATTGGACGGTCAAACGCGTACATTCCAATATTGTAAGTATAACTCTCAAAGTAAGTTAATGACGCCAATCTCTCGATTTCAGTACACTCTGTGGAAGGCAAACACGGTTCAAAAGGTCCTACTGACAAATTCGAAACGAATAGTAAATAGTTCACATTCCGATGCATTCAAACACTAACCATCAGCCGAACTTGTTTCATGGGATTCTTTGGCTGAGAGAAACAAAATTATTGAAATTATCAATAACATAATGACACTAATACGTACCAATGGAGAAAAAATGAATTTTTATAAGATAAAGCCCTACGGCATATTTCCAGACAAATGGAATAGGCTCATTTTTTGTAGCACGCCTATATGCAACTCATCAACATTCTGCGAAATATTCAGTCCAGTTTATTGTGAGATAAGGAAGTCTATAAACGTCAACGATATCTTAATATTCTCAGTATCGTTTTATATAATGAAAATGCACATTAAAGGTCAATGAGCCCCGGAGCATTGGTCACTTCTAATCACAGCAGTAAAACAGTAAATTTTTACACATAGAATGATTGTGAAGATTCTGGCCAAAATCCTTCTAAGGTTAGAATAAGCGAAAAATGCATCCAAATTCCACTAAATATGCGTAGGCAATAATATTCCAGACAAGTGGAAAGTTGACACGGGGGAAGGGGTACCAACGATACAATGTTGATGGCAAAAGAAGGTGGTGGGAGGCAGGACAAAGAAATAAGTTACGGAAGTTGGTTTAATATTGTAACAGGTAGTGCAGACATATACTGGTAGAACCATTGGAAGGGGAGACTGGTAGTGATATTGACCAGAGGCGTGCGACGCCTAAAACAATGGGGGGGCAATTACATTTGTTTTTTTGTTGTTGTTTTTTGTTTTTTCGGAGAAAGATTTTAATTATATACGGCATATTTCAGTAAGTAAATATTTTACTTACAGTATATAAATATTTTACTAACACACAACGTTCTACCATCATTTATGTAATAGTAAAATACGTAGTAGAACCACACACTACACGGAGAATTCAATTATGACATCAATGATACAATTAATAAACAATTGATTGTATGTTGAAACATTAAGACGACTACTAGATGGTCTGGAGAGACACTTTTCCAAATATAAAACAATTTTCTAACTTGCCTGGTTAAGAAAGGAGGAAAAACGAGATTGAACACATTTTCGTAAATAATATATTATTACGTAAGGCAACGGGGCTCTTTTCGAAATTTTCAGAGGGACCACAGCTCCTCTACCCCCATCCCCCATGCGCACGCTTAGGGAATTTACTACTGAGAAGATGGGTCATTCAGATGAGGTTGCAATTCAAAATGTATCTTTAATTTGAATCACGTATTCACTAACTTTTCAAGAACAATACTTTCTTCTTCCTCGCATAATAGGCAAAAGAGATATTAAGTATTGCCTCCCACCATTTTCGACCCTCCCTCCTCCTCCTCTTGGTGCGCAGGTGGGCGGAGGCGGCGCTGGGCAGTGGCCGGGCGGCGTGGCTTCCGAGAAGCGCGCCTTCGCGGTAGCGTCCCCGCGGCGCGTTTGTAGGCGCTCGGCGTACCCCGCCCCCGCCCCCGCCCGCGCAGCGCCCGAGGACGCGTCGCCCGCCCCGCGGCCTTCGCCCTCCACGGCGCCGCCGTTGCCCGCGCCGTTCCGCTTCCCGCGCAGCGCGGAGCGGAGCGTTCACCGCGCGGCGCCTCACCCTCCGCCCCATCACGACCGGTACCCTCCCACCCCGCCCTGCTCCAACCTGCTTCTCGTCCCATCCCACTCCGACCCGCTTCTCGTCCCATTCCGCTTCAACCCGCTTCTCGTCCCATCCCACTCCCACCCGCTTCTCGTCCCATTCCGCTTCAACCCGCTTCTCGTCCCATCCCCTCCCACCCGCTTCTCGTCCCATCCCACTCCCACCCGCTTCTCGCCCATCCCCTCCCCCCCCCCTTCTCGCCCATCCCCTCCCCCCGCTTCTCGTCCCATCCCACTCCCACCCGCTTCTCGTCGCATCGCCCGCGCACTAACGTTCCCAGCTGCTTACGAGTCAGCGTTATTGCACAATCAGGGCCGCTGTCCTGCAGTATTATTGCGATTAGTGGAAATGAATCAAAAATGTTCACTACATGCATACTTTTTATTCATTGTTTTATCAATAGATTCGAGTATAAAATTATTGGGGTACGCCTATAAATTTAATGGGGTGCGTCCCAATTTCAATTGTCCAGTGTGTACAGTTATAGAAAAGATTATGAAAAGTCTGATTACATGGAATTGTAAATTTGAAATGAATTTTCCTTGTAAGTTAACGTCCAGATTGAAAGAGAGTATTTAGGTTGGTGATATGGATGCGGAAATTGTTACAATTAAAAATATCAATTCCCATAAAAATTGTAAAATATAATAATAATAATAATAATAATAATAATAATAATAATAATAATAATAATAATAATACGAAAATCTCATCAATTAACGTCCAGAGGAAGGAGAGAAAAAAAAGGAAAATAAGTTCAAGGCGTGTCCTCTGCCATGCCACCTGTGTTCGATCCAAGTTGGAATTCCTCGGGTACAAAGTTCCCACTGCAGGGGGATGAGGCAGACGTAACGTGCTTACGAGACGAGGTAGTGGTCCGAAACAAAAGCGCGTCACGTATGCGACGCACAACGGCGGGGACAGGGCCGAAGGCTAGCGGGGGTGGGGGTCGTCACGTGCGCGCAGTGAGAAGTGGCGGCGGCGGGCCGGCAGCCTCCGGAAGTGACACGTGGCCACCGGCTGCCTACTACCAAGCCCACGTCCCGTCAGGGCTGCGGACAACCAGAAGCATACCCTATTCACTCACACCCACATAAAATGCCATTAATGGCCACATCTTGCAACTACATTTACATTCGTATTGTGTTTCGATCTGAAACCTACGTCCTGTTATCTGTCAATTTCGCATAAAAAACGAATCCTACAAGTGAACAGTAAGCCATGTTTTAAAACATGAAACAATAAAATTAAATAATAAATAATAGGTAATATTCAATGCATAGTAGAAAATTACTCCTTTAATTTCTGCACTCACTCAAACACTTGAAAATAAGGAAGAAAGTGACATTGCAGATTATCCGCGCAACAAACCTTACAACTGCCTAAAGTTCGGAGTGCATTAGTTGTGGCTCAAATTTGGGGCATGGCGGTGGCAATGGCGGTGGCAATGGGTGGCGGGTGGCGATGGCGGTGGCGATGGCGGTGGCGATGGCGGTGGCGATGGCGGTGGCGGTGGCGGTGGCGGTGGCGATGGCGGTGCGGTAGCGGAGCGGTGGCGGGACGGCGGGCGTGGCGGGCGGTGGCGACGGGCGGGCGGCGGCGGGCGGGGCGGCGGCGGGCGGTGGCGGCGGCGGGCGGTGGCGGGCGGTGGCGGCGGTGGCGGGCGGTGGCGGGCGGTGGCGGGCGGTGGCGGCGGTGGCGGGGTGGCGGGCGGCGGGCGGGCGGGCGGGCGGGCGGCGGGCGGACGGTGGCGGGCGGGCGGTGGCGGCGGGCGGTGGCGGGCGGCGGGCGGGCGGTGGCGGGCGGCGGGCGGGCGGCGGGCGGGCGGCGGCGGGCGGTGGCGGCGGCGGCGGGCGGTGGCGGGCGGCGGGCGGGCGGTGGCGGGCGGCGGGCGGGCGGTGGCGGGCGGCGGGCGGGCGGTGGCGGGCGGCGGGCGGGCGGTGGCGGGCGGCGGGCGGGCGGTGGCGGGCGGCGGGCGGGCGGTGGCGGGCGGGCGGTGGCGGGCGAGCGGTGGCGGGCGAGCGGTGGCGGGCGAGCGGTGGCGGGCGAGCGGTGGCGGGCGGCGCGCGCACAGGGCACGGCGCCAACACGCGCGCGTACTCGGAACGACGCTCCCAGGAATTTGCTGGAACTCTTACTACGCCTGCTCCGACTATCTCTGTCCGCAGCGGCGTCGCCTCGCGTCGCGTCGTGTCAGCGCGCGCGCGCCCTCCGAGAGCCTGCCGCGGCGGCTGCTCCGCTCGCCTTCCGGGGCGCCGTCGGCGAGACGAGGCCCATTTCGAATAGCAATTACCAAGTTACGACTGGTTGCTATTGCACGTTCTGATGGGATGCTAAGTTACAGTGGTTGGTCGATAGTATAGAGTCATTCATTCAAAACAAAATATGTTTTGCTTCCAATGATATATGTTTAGGGTAAATTAACTAGTAATATCTTCGAGGTTTTTCAGGTAGGAAACAAAACCATGAAATCAGCTTCTTGCTTTTTGTGTAACCGCTATTTCACAATTTGGGAATGATGATAACAAACCTATTTCTGTTGTCAGTGAAACCAGTATGATTACGTGTAATAAAAATTCCTATTCACCACTAAAAAAAACCATAAACATTCTAATCTGCACTTTAAGTATCTAAAAAAAATAAATAATTTTCGAATTTCACGCAGGTTTTCTCTCAGTATCTTACTCCCTTCACATCACCCCCTCTTTTCCTGTAACTGTACAAAAATAAACAACTTGCCGTTCAGTGCATAAAGAGACAGAATTCAAGCCATGTGTACAGCAAAAGCAAAGCAAGCAAACAGAGCCAAGCGAAGCGCCGCGAAACCGTGAAAGCCCATACAGCGACAGCGGCAGGCAATGAGCCCCATGCGTAATACGAGCGTCGGAGGTGAGGTAATTCAATGAGGCATGGCCGCTGGAGGGAAGGCTGGGGAGGAAAGGAGTACAATGCCTTGTGAAACAACCTGTCGGAGGACGGCGTGAGGACGCGTGGGGGCGTGGGAATGACGGACGCCGTCCTCGGCGTTCCCGCGCGAGTGCGAGGGCCAAGGGACGCCGCATTACGAGAGGTCGCCATATCCGGTTTCGTCTCGTCGAAATGCGAGTCCTGGCCGAACCATCTTCACTGATTCGCGCGTCTTCCTGCCATACGCTTCTCACTTTCGCATTCTTTCACAACAGGTGTCGGTGTCTTAGGTTACGTCATGTTAACTAGCATAGTACATTGTGAAGATCAGAGATCGGAAGAAACTTGACGGTAGAGCATACCACTATCTTCTTGACAAATGTATTTATCGAAAAATAAAATGAATCTTTATTGTATCAACAGAGTAAATTACATACAGCGAATGTCAACTCATTTCCCTAACTTCCAAATAACTATTCCTCCTCTCTCTCTTGTAGGAAAATTGTTCTGGACATCCCTTGCTCAGGGCTTTTGATATTAAATCTAATATACACGTTCGTTTCGTGTATGACAATCAGACAATAAACTTAAGTAAAATTCAAATATTGTAATTATGCAAAATACAATTTCGAGTAAGATTACTTTGGCACGCTTTGTTATAAATTAAAATCGTACGTATCTTTTGGATAAAATGAAGGGAGATAACAAAAAATATAACTTTCTATTAATTTTTTATAAGACAAGCTCATATCGGCTGGACTCTATTCCTCCCTCCCCCGAAAAAATCCGGGATGATCCTCTAGTGTTGCCAATATTAATTCGCAAACAATAGAACTTTCATTCAAATGACGGAATATTATACAACGATTAGTGACCGCAAACAAGCAACTGTCCAAATGCCCCCCCCCCCCATCCTGACCATCCAGAACGTGGGGTACGGAGTGCGGTCGCTGTGGCGGTGAAGATCTCGACGGGACGAGCTGCGCGGAGCGGAGCGGAGCGGAACGGAACGGAGCGGAGCGGAACGGAACGGAACGGAACGGAACGGAACGGAACGGAACAGAATGGAATGGAACGGAACGGAACGGAGCAGAGCACAGCACAGCGGAAGTCCGCGCACGCTCCCTCAGGCCCCCGGGCCGGCCGGACGGCGCCGGCGGCGGGGCGGGGGCAGTAAACCTCGGGCCGTTTCCGTAAACATCCCCTCCCCTCCCCTCTCCGCCCCCGGGCCCGCGCACGCCTCCGCACGCGCGCGCTCCCTTTTCGCACGTCGTAAATTCGCGGCATTACCGCGACAGGTACCTTCCAGGGAGAAGCAGACCTCCGGCCGTTCAGGGGAACTGCGTAGCCCACATATTCTGTCCTGATTTGAGAGTGCCATGATGTTCCAAGTGCTGTTAAGGGGTTTGCGGTGTATGTCGACTAATAACCACCGTCTGGGAAATTCTGTTGTTGTATTTCTATTATATTTTAGAAAAAAAAATTAAGGTGGTGGTTCAATTTTCATATTGCTGACAGCAGTCACATTGAACGAGAGTTTAAGGGTTAAAATGCTTTAAGTATACTTTTTTATGGATTCCACAGCAAGACGACATCGTTCGACGTGAACTTTATAAATCCTTTTACATATCTACCAGCGCACGATGCTCCCTTATCACTACCCGGTACGATAAAAATAGACGACATATCTATCGGGAAAGCCTTTCCAATAGAAACGTTTAGGTCCGTACGAAAACCATCCCGATAGTAAATTTTGACCCCAATTTTGAATTTACGATGGAATGGAGTTTGGTTTCCTCCTACGTTTCCGAGAGGTCTACATATACGCATGCTAGAAACTATCGAGGGAAAACCCGATCTTTGTTAACACGCATGTCTTTCTCAGAACACAAACGTTACGGAAACTTCAGGAAAGTAGCATCGAATGGTTCTCAATCATTTCCGAGAGCGAACCAAATATAATCTAGGAACGCCCAAAAAGAACGGGAGTAGGCAAAGCACGAGGCGCTAAGCAGAGGCAAATGTAGAGCATAAGGAGCGCGACAAACACGCGAGGAACCCTTCGAAACGCTTGCGCACACGTTGCCAGCGAGCGCCCGAGTCATTTACAAGCGGCCGTAAAATGCACCGCGCGAGTTCGCTGCCACCTCCGCGGCCCACTGCTTAGGAATGGGCCAAGATACGCGCACATCGGCAAAAAATGTTACCGCAATATGCTTAAGTTTTACGCCTTTGACCCTTTCACGCGCAGAACCAGAAATCGCCGAAGGGGAAGGCACATGTACATATCATTAATCCTTTTTTGTTTTTTGTTTTTTTTTTAAGAGAAACCGTCGTGTATGATAATAGTGAATGTTCTCTTGAAAATAAACAAATATTGACAAAATCATATATTAAATAAATCATTTTTTACTATTTTAAGTATATATTTCATTTACATTTTGCATCTGAGCTAAACGCTATTGCTGTTATCACCATTAACCGCGGACATCAAGTGTCCATCACTGCCCTGCATTCCTTCTTCCTTGCCTCGAGCACCTCTGTGCCGAAGCTCCTACCTAATCCTGGGACCGGGAGCGGTAGTTCAGTGCATCAACTGATGTCCCTGCAGCGCCTTTGATCGGGAGATCCTAGGTTCGAGTCCTGATGGCGGCAGGATTCAGTCGCTGTCTGGAGGAGAATTCTAGCGGCCGGCTGCTGTGATCGGTAGTTTTCCGTGGTTTCTCCGATCAACACCAGGCGAATGCCGGAGCAGTACCCAAACGGGCCACGGACCGCGCGCGATATGTCCTTCCTCTTCCTTGTCCTATCCTCTCCCGTTACACACACACTTACACTAACATGCACTACACTACCACATACTCCAAGAGACCGGTCGGAGCTTAGAGCTTGTCCGACTGGGCGGTGTCCCGCTGGTGGGAGAGTCCTGGTTAAGGGGAAACCCCACTAGCCGACGGTAGGTCGGCGCCGGATCTCGCCATCCAGCGGGGGAAGATCACCGCCATCTCTGAAGAAAAACATGCACTATACTAACGGGACTAATGACCAACGCAGTTGACGTGCCCGGAAACACGAAAAAAAAAAAATCAATCAAACCTAATCCTCCGAGGAATGGACGATGGCATGGCCCTCGTTCGCGTTGCCTTCCGGCCCACTGTGCGCTGCCTGTCTTCCCCGGAGACACGCGAAGCAGCGTCGGCAGACACGGGCGCGGCGGAACGGCCTCGAGATGGCGCTGCAGAGCGGACACGGAAGGCGCCGCGCCCCGTCCCCACCGCTTTGCATGCACACGAGCGTCGCGCCGCGCAGAGCGCTACTGCTTGCCAACCTAATGAGGCCGCAGGGAGCCGTGATTTGAGGTCGATACCGTGCTGATATAGACTTACTTGGCCACGGCTGGCAACGTATAGAACGATTTTCCTAAGGATGAGCCTAAATGACAGTTCGCGAAAACGAGTGAACATCATCACATGTATTTCAGAGAAGTATCCCTCCGCCGCGACAGCTGCTCAGCCACACCCCTTCGTAAAGTGTTTGGTTGTGGCTCCTGTGAAGACATCACTATCCAAAAGTCTTAAAGTTTCGCTGATGTATATGCACGTACGCGAGTCCGTGAAATAATTAAATTTAATCACAAATGTGGAAAATCTCTCAACATGTTCTCACAACCATTAAAAGAAAACTGCCACGAATGTAAATAGAAAGCTCTCAATCACAGCTCGCCACACAGCACAAAGGCCGGAACCACGTGCATCGGTACGCATCTCGCATTCAAGTCTCGATTTTAAATAAACATAATATTTATCACACGAAAAGCAAATTAATTGTAATATATAATGGAAAAAAGAATTTTTACAGAAGAACACATAACACTACACTTCCTAATTTCAATTACTTCTCGGCGCACTATATTTTTGTCACGAAAGGAAGCATCGAAGCCATTTACAAGTCAGCCAACTGCAAATGAACAAATGCAGGAAGGGAGTCCATTGGGCTCTAGGGCACGACAACCACAGAACCTTCAGTTACGTTGCCAGCACTAGCTGTCACTTTGGCTCATCCTTAGGAAAATCGCTCTATAACCGCAGGTTACGTCCACGAACTCATTTTGTCGGTGCGTTCGCTTAGAGCTATATCATTTGTGAATGGCTTCATCACTCTCTCCTGCAATGTCATCGCCCTGCATGACGTTCATTTGCTTCCCGACCTGTCAAAGTGGCCCCTTCTTAGAGTAACTCTGTCAGAGTACTCTCTCGCCCTCTTCTTAGAGTAACAAAGATGTCTATTTTACAGGTTACCGAGTTATTACTCGTTACCCATTGGACTATCACGGGCAAAATTAATTAAATAAAAATCTTCCAGAGAACTGTACGACTGCACATGCAATGTGCTGCAATACGGCCCTTCTATTGACTCGGGGAAAAAAAATCTTGTTTCGCCGTCTGGTACCTCTACACTTTGAGGGCGCCCGATTGCTAGGAGCGCCCAATATCTACAGAGAGAAACTGTAAGACATCGTCACTGACATCTTAGGTGGAGAGAGGGGTGGCATGAGACGTCCCAAGACGGAAATACTTTGCCGCCTTTCAAGTAATTATCCAATGTTGCTTTCACATGCAAATCGTCTCCGAGATGACGAAAAGTCAAAGCTAGTAATGTGGGCATTCCCCTTGCAGTTCCTACGTGTGCTTCTTCGGAAAAAGAACCCTGTTTAAGAAAATTCCGTGTTTCAAATTGCATCGAGGTGATCTTCAGAGACACAGTCCTTCGGGTGTTTTTCATGTACTGCCACTATTGTACCATACTGCATGTAATCTACGATAATGACACGTTATCCTAGTGAGAATCAACTTACAAGAAAGCTTAATTTATGACGGTACGTGTCATGATTTCTCACATTTTCGATTCTACTCATCATTACGAATTTACAGAGTTAGCTCTTTACTTTAAATCGAATTACAGAAGTTAGCGTAAGCGATGACAACAAAATGACCATGTATCTAAATCACTACAAAGGCGATACATTGGAGGAGAGAGACGTCAGAGCGAGATGTCCAGAAAACGATAACGAAACAGCAGTTTGCCACGGTAATGTCCTCCAAACACGACACAACAATGTGGGAAAGTTGGTGCAACGTTGCACTCGCCTTTCACCCGAGAGGAGTCAAGCAAAGCAGAGCGAACACGGAAGGCGCCGGCGTCGCGACGGGGTGTGACGTGGCTTGGCGTGGCGTGGTGTGGCGTGGCGTGGGGTGGTGTGGCGTCGCAACGATGGGGCGTGGCGTGGCGTGGCGTGGCGTGGCGTGGCATGGCATGGCGTGGCGCGCCGTGCGCTACAGGGCGTCCGCATCCCACTTCTCCCGTGGGGGGGGGCGCTGTTCGTCACGCGCAGCAGCCACCCAGCCGCCCGCCCGCGCGCGGGCGCGCACGAGAAAAAGGCGGACGGCCGCTCCCGCGCCGCGGCTGCTGCCCCGTAATTACGCCGATCAAGGAATGCTGAACGACCGGCACAATCGATTGCCGGTTTCTTTTGCGCAATGAGAATAATAATTATGGCGATTTGTCTTGCACTCGCAAGAAAGTCTGTTCCTGTGTAATGGCTGCGACCGGTGTCGACGTACCGAACCCGCGCGATTTCTCTGGCGCGATTCGAGATCTGAGGCGCGAGTTCGATTCCGGCTGTAGATCGTAAGTCATCGTGGGCGACTGGTATGTATAGCATGGCTTCCCTCGAAAATGAATCTATGTCACGTATTTTGCCACGCTTCTTCACAACTGTACGAAGTACGAATTATTCTGACAATGAAACCTTTCTGACGAAAGCAGAAAGACAAAGGGCGTTGTACATACAAACAGGCGTGAATTCGTTCGTTACCAGAGTACTCGATTTGAAATAGTAATTTACTTCGATGGCGATAATGAAAAATTTCATAATACGAATTAACTTTGGTAATTTAATTCAAACACTTATCGTTTAGAGAATACTAAGGCACTGAGTGTAGAAATTATTATTCTCTTTTCATTGACCCCCAAAAAGTAATAAGGGAGTGGCAATTGACCTTGCTTCTCCTCACAATATGGTTCGCAAGAGAGACCGAGTGTGCCAGAACGTGAGCGGGCTTGCGTACACGCGGAGGGTGCCGAGGAAGCGAGGGAGGCAGAAACCGGTCCAGAATTCGCCTCCTTTCGGCGGAGGGAAATCGGGGAAAACTCGTCAGGCAGCTCGCGTGCGCGAGGCTCGAGTCGAAGACCTCCCCGCGGGAGCAGCCGCACGAAACGCGGTCAGAAGCACTCGCTCGCAGGCGCAGCACTCGCCGCACCTCCGGGACGCATTCAGATTTTCGCTCAAGATGGAGTCTGTCATCTCACGAGTAGACATCTGATGTTCAGGCACTAAAAAATCGTCTTTTAGGCGCCTAAAAAAAAGCACTGAAAAAGTCAAGAATAAGGAGAAAAAAGTACTGTCATAAGTTACATACACAATAAAAAGGAAAAAGTGTATGTTTTCTCTAAATTTTTTTGTGAGCTTAAATGCCCAAAACAAGTTCGCACATTTTAATGTAAAACTAGATTTACATATTTACTCTTCTACATTTTATTCTTAATAGTTTCCATTAACCAGTAATATTTATATATTACCAATAACTTTTCAAGGATCACAATTCCAAATTTGCCACGACAGGGAGACAAAATCAGTTTGAATGCGGAGAAGGATATCTGAACGATGTGACTGGCATATATTTTAGCAGTCCAAGACTAGTAACACTGAAACCTTCTGGGAATTTATATTTATTTCCACTTAAAATTTCGGTTCCATCGGTGTATTGTCAATCGACCATGTTCTCAGATCATGGCTGGTATTTATGAAATAGGGAAATGGAGAAAAATCAGTTGGTATAATAAATGAAATAAATAAAATAATAAAAGGTAAAAAGGTCCTAAAAAGGTATTTATGCAAAAATAAGCATTATAAAATTTCGTCATATGTGATCATTTGTCATGATTCGTGCACATATATTATCAGCCTTTAAATAAGATATGTAGAAAAAAATAGGCATTTCTCAAAACATCCTATGTCTACTCAGGAGATATAAACGATATACTTCACGCGGAAAGAAGTGCTACAATGTCTCTAATAATTTTTGTCACACATTCACAGTTGAACGACCATCTTATCTGGCAAATCTGTTAATGAAACGTACGCTCAAGTGTTCTGAGGATGAAGATGGAACTTCAGGATTCCTTTACGGAAAAATGATCAAGGATACCTCAAACCACAAACCTCTCACCCTACGCCACCAGAAAGAGGCACGGTTTAAACAAAGCCCGGCAGGAAATTCATCCAACACCAAAGACAGCCCCGCGCCAGCGGATGCAAGAGAAAAGAAATGAGGCGCAGGCAGGCAGGCAGAAGCAGCGAAAGCGTGCCGGGCCGGGCCGGGCCGGGCCACGGGGCGGAGTTGGCTACCTTGCGGCTGCGGCGACGTGGAGGAGAGGGGCGAGCCGGCCGGCACAGAGCCCAGCAGGTCTCCTGCTGCGGACGGCGGCTGCGGTTGTTGCTGCTGCTGTTGCTGTTGCTGCTGTTGCGACTGGGCCACCTGCGCCGCTAGCGTCTTGCGCGGGTCTTCCCAGGTCGTAGTTCGTGTGAGGTGGCTGCAAAAACGAGAGAAACCGGCGTTAGCATCAGACGTGCATTGGATACAAAATACATAAGTTGCGTCCAAGAAAATAAAATAAATCCGAGTGTAAATTTTATCTGTAAAAAGTTTCGTATCGTGTAAAAACGACGATGCCCCCGTATTGAAAACAAAGCATCACATAAAACAGTACGTCGGCAGAAACGTCAAGAAAATAGTACCAATGCGTCGTTAAAACTACATATTATAATGACTCACCTATGGTTTGTAGTTCAAATTAAATGAATAAAATCGTTCTAAATGGTACATTTTTACGGCATATTTCCGAGCTAGTTGATGTTTCTTCAGATCAAAGTAGAGTTATGTTTTAGATGTTCCCTCAGGGAGGTCTTAGTTGCATTCACTGTAGAGACTTTGGGCTAACGCATGGTAATGAGAGCTGAGAGTAACTGAAGTGAAATGTCGATAAAAGATAATGAGATTACGAAAGAGGATAAGTAATTGTTTCATTTCCTTGTAATGCACATATGGAAACCGTCCGTCCCTTGGGCTTCCCGAAAGGTTGTTTCATTATATTGCACTATGTAATATGTTTTATACACACACACGCACATACACACAGGATAGGTTAGGGTTATGAAAGGATTTTAGAAAATAGTAAAAATGACTTTAAAGGTTCTTAAGTCAGTCTCAAAAGATTCCTGAAAATAAAGAGTATTTGTTTACATTTGGATTGTAAAGAAGACACAGTCGTTAAGTTGCTTTCCTAAATAGTTGGAATAAAATACAATGTAAAATATCAGAAAAAATATCCACACGTTAACTAAACAAGCAATATTAATAAAATTTGCAGTCATTTTCTTTTAAATGCAGAATTTTCACGGAATAATAATCTTCGTAAGTAAACACCAGTATACTTTATCGAAAAAACTATATTATCTTATTCTTCAATCGAGAAAAGGAGAGAAAACGTTCGGGCCAAATCGAAAGGGACACAATTTTTTTTGGTCGATCACAAAGAATGACCATATTTCAGAAACAACATTTTTTGCCATACAGAAAAATATGCACTACCCACAATAATCGTTTCGTTTTTCTTCACCTCCACGCCCGTAAAGAGGAGCGAGAGATGTGATATCTCATTTTATATCTCAGTCACTACACAAAATATCCATTTCGATCCGAACATCCCATGTATCTTTGACCCCGGCGAATAAGCTGATAAGTCAAAAAAACTTAATTTTACAGGGAAGCAAAAAACAAATTTAAACTAATGAGGATAGCGACTAATAAGGGATTAATGATGTTCAAACAAAATGTACACAAAAAGTTTTGTTTGAATATCACCTTCGTTTAAATATCATTAATCCCTGATTTGATTCTCTTAATCGTTTTTTGCTATCCTGTAAAATTAAGTGTGTATGACTTATCGGCTTATTCACCGGGATCAAAGATATACGTTCAGTGAAGTACATAGGTAGATAAAACCTACGCATTTTGGTCTCCAGAACAAGGAAACAAGTCCGGGTTTTCCTTCGGCCCACTTTAATCAGGGAGAACATTACTCCGAAGTGCTGAAGAACCGAACGCAAGGTCGCTGCAAAGGTCTCTTACACCGCGTCCATCGATACCCGAGGTGCGCGTGCGGTAGGCTCCGGCGACTCCCACGCAGCGGCAGTGGCGCCCCCGGCGGCGGCGGCGGCAGGGACAGCGGGGTCGCCGCCGCCGCCGGGCGTCCCTGACCTCTCCCGCCCCCTCGCCCCGGGGCAGCCAAAGGTGAGCGGAGGCTGCGCCGGCCGGGCCCCGCACCTCGCCCGCAGCCGCCTGGCGAAAACGCCCAGTCACCCTCCAACGGTCGCTTCTACCCGATTCGCTGGGCAGCAAGGAGAGGAAACTCTCATTTACTTGCAGTAAAGGTTTGTCGAGTTTTAGGAAGTCTTATGTTGTGGATTTGAAGTTGGACTAGTTTGGTTACTTCAGATATTTGGATGCCAAGATACTCTCGGAAATCTTTCGGTTCCAGTGTTCTAACAAGTTTTCTGTTTACTGTGACCGTACGAAATAAAATGCAACATCCTTTCCATTTAAAAAGATTTCTTCCTTACATTGTAAAATATTGTCGTTACTCTTAACTGCCTTCAAAATTAAATAATAGGAAACCTATGGTTTATACAAAAACATTAAATACTTACGCACTGAGAGGCGGATAGAAGACTAAAGCAATTCTATATTCTAATATAAGAGCTTCTGGAAGTTACGACAATTCCTACCAAATAGTGTTTGTTTCTGAAGAAAGAAAAAATAGTGATATGAAGTTCCAGCTACTTCCACCGGAGATACCGAGCACTGTTACATACACAGTTACCACATAAAAAAAACCGTTAATTCAGGCCTATTTTATATCTATGAAGATAACTACTACACATGCTGGTACAAAAGGGAAAGTTTTAATTAAAAGAGATGAGGTAAAGATACTCAAGTTTCATCAAACAAAAGGAAACCAAACTCTGTTGTTTTTGGGGTAGTTAATAACAAAGTCCTTGGAAACCGTCCTAAAATAAAATAACTTTTTAAAAAAAAAAAAGAAACCTAAATGCGAGGTCTCAAATACTTAAGAAGGGTGCAACACACTTGTATTCTTAAAATCAAGGTGCAACACACTTGTATTCTTAAAATGCGCCAAGTCAATCGGGAAGAACATTCGGGAACTTAATAATAAATGCATAATTTACTAAACACAAACTTGAAAAACACGCTTTCATTAAAAGTTTTCTTCAAAGGTAATGATGTGCGCATTTAAGTCGCACCTACGACAAAGTAGGTTCGAATGAACGACCATGTAAACATTCATATCTCAATAAAAAAAAACAGCATTACTAAGGTCAATGTTCATAGCCGACTAGAGAATTTAAAAACGAGTAAGCAACGCTTCCGCGATTCGCATACACGTGAGGTGCAATACAACAGCTACAATGCAGTTCCGATCTTGGCAACCCTCCAAAGAGATTCAACCCATTTCCAAACGCGCTGCCACGGACACAAATCAGAAAAGAAACGCCTCAAAGAGAGAGCCCCTGAACAGACCATCAGATCGCCACACGTTTCGCCCCCTTTGCGATGCGATCTCTGAAGGAAGCGACATTAACGTCCCGTGGAAAAGCATTCTCGCGCATGACGTCACGAGTAGTTACGTCTTAGCCGCTCGCAGGGAAAGTAATGAAGGCGAGTTGCGTGTACTCGGAAGTGAGAGTCACGCATCTGCCAGCAGCGGCGGGGCGGGGGCGGTGGTTCATGTCGCGCCAGCTGCGAGCGAGGCCACACCGCCAGCAATTGGCATTGCGTCGCGTCGCGTCGCATCGCGTCGCGTCGCGTCGCTCGCGTCGCATCGCGTCGCATCGCGTCGCATCGCATCGCATCGCGTCGCATCGCGTCGCATCGCGTCGCATCGCGTCGCATCGCGTCGCCGCATCGCGTCGCATCGCGTCGCATCGCGTCGCATCGCATCGCATCGCGTCGCATCGCATCGCGTCGCGTCACCCCGGAAGGGAGTTAGGTGGGCTCC
This sequence comes from Teleogryllus oceanicus, assembly GCA_964035755.1. Lineage (NCBI taxonomy): Eukaryota > Metazoa > Arthropoda > Insecta > Orthoptera > Gryllidae > Teleogryllus > Teleogryllus oceanicus. The sequence continues at coordinate 59,350,780 of CAXIVR010000011.1, forward strand.
CCGGCCAGCCCCAGGCAACGGGCGGAACCAAGGGGCCACTACGCGTTCGGGACACTTGTGTCTATTACCCGGCTTTTAACCGCATCTCAGCCCTTAACTAAGCCCACAGACGCCCAGTTTTACCCGTCCGTGTTAGCTTATCCCATGTTTAACCGTATCAGCTCTCACACGCAGTTTATCCGCCCGTGTTCGACTGTTTAACCGTATCCAAGCCCCAGTTTTATCTGTCCGTGTTTGCTTTTGGTTCATGTTTAACCGTATCAGCGCTCCCACGCGCCAAGGGTTTTGTGCTTTTTACACCTAAGTGTTTGTTTAACCTATCCTAGCCCTCAGACGCCGAATGTACCCCGTGTGTTAACTTTTATCATATTTAAACCATCAGCGCTCGCATGCGCCCAGGTTTACCCGTCCGTGGACGAGTGTCCAACACTAACCCCAGCTGCTAACACAATCGCACAGTTTTACCAGGCCGACTTTGCTGGACCCACGTTTAATCGTATCAGCGCCCATGGACGACCAGCTTTGCCCTCCGGTTTTACCGCCTCTCGTATCCCATCTCGATGGCTGACTGACACCTCCCACACACCTCTGCTCTCCGTTGACCAGACAAGGACTATCTAAAACCACGGTTTTAGGGTTAGTCAATCAGACTGCATTCTAACGAGGACGAATTTTCCATAGGGCCCCGCATGACCAAAAACATCGGCAGCCACATCACAAATAGCAGTATCATATCAACGTAAAAAATGCTGTGAATTAATTTGGAGAATGAAACAATTGAATGGTGTAGTATTATTGTCCATAAAAGAAATCATTTATTTCCTACACAAGCGCATATTGAAAATATTATGTTGAAAATTGGAAATCGTAAAACGGAAAATAGTCCGAAGTTTGTATTTAAATGTTATAATAATCTGGCTCCCAATCGGTGTGGACACGCGTCATGTGTGGCATGAGAGCGCCTCTGGGAAAATTCAGCGTTGCATCCCTCTCCCAGCAAACTGGCCACAGCGAAGCACCGGACTAGTTTCTCCTTCTATACCAGCCGCCAAACTGGAAGTCCAGTGGCCGCGCAGAGAGAGAGGGAGCATATTTTTGCTTTGTTGCCAAATTTCTTGTTACTCTCTCTTTCTCTTCCTCTCTCCGTTAGACCCGTCATTGGGAATTTCTAAGAAGGCGTTTTAACACCTCCCTACCTGCAGAAACCGAGAACAATTACAGGCAATATTTAGTACGCGCAATATGTATGACGCGTTTTCAAAACAATTCGCTTGTTGAAAGCCATATTTTTGTTTTATTATTAGTTATTGACTCAATTACAATGCTACTATCTCATTAAACTTCAATCAGATAATATAGTATAATAAATAAAATATTTAAAATATTACTTTTATTTGAAAATAATGTATAATGTATTTTTTTTTTATCTTCAGACTGCTGTTAAGTTGAATTTGAATACATTTTCCTTTGCCCTCTCTCCCTCCACAACTTGCATTCCATATTACGCTCATGCAGTAAACGCAATAGTAATTGATACTGAACCAGAAGTTAACATTTGTTTCTTTTCAATTTTTTACTTAACCTTTTAGTTTCTCAGCGATTTTCAGCTCAGCGGTACGAAAAGGATGTTTCTCGTCTGACCTCTGGAGGCGAGTGACAGAGCTTATCTCGCGCTTCCTGAGGATGACATGCTGAGAGCTGGCAATTTCCACGTATTGGAGTCCGGGCCTACGCAAGGCTTTGATAGAGAAGTCCCCGGGAGCGCTCGTGGGCAGTTGAGGCATTCTGCGCATTTACAGTGTGCCGTGGCTTCGGAGCAAATTAAGAGGATAATGAAAGCTTACATTCGCCTTGGAATGGTACCGTAACACAGAAGAAATCTAAGACGACGGAGAAGAAATCTGAAAAGAATAAGGATAAGGGGAAGATGATTCACACATTGTGTAATCCCAAAGACTTTTTCAGGTTTGAGAATTTTTTATGTAAATGAGCATCTTTTTCCGCGGTAAACAAGAAAACATTACATTTTCAATTTTTTTTGCAAACTTCATTTCTTTTATCGACGACACGTTTGTTTATAAAATGTTGGAAAACGAGTAACAGCGGAAAGTAAAGAGGAATTCGAAAAAAATGATAGTAATATTTTTGTTATAGACCTCCATTAATAAACTTAATATAGTTTGCAATCTGTGACGGAATTAGGGCTTGCACTGGAATTAACTTGCACAAATTTGTTGAATAAAGTATTATTTTAATTTCATTCAGATACGTTTCTAACTATGAAGTTGTACCAGAAATATTTTTTTTCTCTTTCGTTTGAGCAGCAGCTCGTCATTGTTATTTTACCCAGAATGGTAAAATAAAAAAGAAATTAAAAAGTGTATTCCAATTTAAATGTTTCAGTCACTGTATTTATTATTATTATTATTATTATTATTATTATTATTATTATTATTATGATTATTTAAAAATATTAACCATTCTAATTATTTAAAGCGTAATATTTCCATGCATAAACTGACTCCGTTTTTTCATGCATACATCTCCTTATTTTATATAAAAAAACACATCGCCCCATTGTGGCCCACTGCCTGTGAGGCGCCAATACCTTTCTACGAAAAACTCCGTAGCTAAAAGATTAATTTGAAAAAACATATAGTAAATAATAAAAAAATAAAAATATATGTAAGTATTAACATGGGAATCAAAGGCACATGCGGGGTTGGGGGTGCACAAGGTAGTAAATAAACACATTGATAACTTTCGTATCAACATTTAATATAAAATAAATTAAATTATCAAAAATACAATAGAACATTTCATTTTATTTACAAATTTAATCGAGAAAGACATCGTCTTCTTCGTCGCCACTCATGCAGTCTGCGTTGTCACTCTCATCGCTACTTTCATCAGATGAACAGTTATTCAAAACATTTATAATTATTGGTTCCATAATATCGTCTCTCAAAAGCTCTTTCCGAAAATCATCTTCTTGAAGATTTTCGACGTGGCGCACGCACGATGCCCAATCTGCCTGAGTCACATGACCTATAGCCTCGTGTGTAAGTCTTTCCACGTCTGCGATTTTAAAAGTGTTATTTTTTCCTTCACATACCCTTTCACTTGCGCCCAAATCTTTCAATGGGATTATAAGCGCAATGGTAGGGCGGCAAGCGAATCACTCTGTGACCCATTGCTTTCGCAATTTCGTCTAATTCATATTGTTTTCGTGGGCTTGCATGAATTTTACAAATTTGAAGTAATTCTGCTCTGGTCAGGGATGGGTCATGACCAATTCCATTTTTTTGCAGCCAGTCACATATCTCTGACTTGCGTGTGTGTGAGGTCGGTGCCTTATTCAAAACCATGGAATGATAAGGAGCGTTGTCCATAACAATAACAGAATTTGAACGCAGGTAAGGCAGGAAGCTGTTCTTGAACCACTCCCTGAACGTCACGGCATTCATTTCGGAGTGGTAATCCGCACTCTTTGAGTTTTTGGAGAGGAAAACAAGTTTTGCCTCAGGTATAAACCCAGTCTCGGCGGACCCTGCGTGGCAAACAATAAAGAAATATTCTGGAATCATTCTGATTTACCCAGGTTTCTCCATATAAAGATGCACGTTTAGGTTCCTGAGTGCGAATCTGTGCATTTCTCTCAAAAACCTAACGCGAGCTTCCACAATGTCACTGCGTTCCATGAGGAACTTTCTACCATCCTTGCATTTAACATACTCAAAACCTATTGATTTTAAAATGCGGTACATTGACCTCACACTGCCCTTATATTCAATGTCTTTTCTCAACTTCCGAGTTAATTTTTCAGCTGTAGGATATTCACCTCGGTCGTAAAATTCTAATACAGCCCGCCGCACTACTGTTTTGTTGAAATCATCTAGATTTGTTATCGTACGTGATTTTTCCCAGGTGATTTCAGAAGCACGGATCCCGAAGCAGCAAGAGATGATTTGGCAGTCTTCAAAATGCGTCCAACAGTTTTTACTGCGATGTCACAAGCTACCCCGCTGTTGAACTTTGGCAACGTCGAAAATAGGGTGTCCTGCGTCTGCTTCCTTCTTGAAGAACGAATAAACAGTATATACCATCTTTCGCGCTTGACTTCTCAGCACTTCACGCTTACGATTTTCTTCGCACATATTCAACTTCAACTTTTGTTCGAAAAAAAAACACGATATCACAATAAAATAGTGGATATTCGCGAGGAAGCACGGGAACTCCGTTCTCTTCCGCAGTGAATACAAGACTGAACCTATTCGCTCGTGACCGTCACGTGGTTTTCCTTGCTACTGCGCATCTCCGGCCACTGGACTTCCAAACTGGCGGCCAGTATAGGTGCCGGCGTTACATTCCTGTTCTCCCCAGTGGAATTCGTGGTGGACAAAGCTGGTATGTGGCGCGCTTCCTGTGGTGTGCCCCGTTTTCCCTCCCTTGCAACCCAACAGCTTGCGAAATCACGCTCATTGTATCACTATATCACACTATACTTCAGTATAACGTCTATTAATTAGCTCATCACAACAGGCAGGCCACTAAATATCAGAGACTAATTGTAATAAACCCCCCAACATCAAGGCCCAAAGCTTCACGGAAAACGAATTTACTTTTCGAGCACATGTGGACTAGTTTTTAGTAGTTTTGTTTAATTCAAAGGAGGAGAGTTTTAAATCAAAATTTTATTCTTCGTCTAATTAAGTAAGGGAAGGATGCAAATATTAATCATTTGAAGATTTCAAAGTGCACTAATTTGTAGAAGTCAATGACGTAAATAAATTGACGTTTGTTAGATAACTCACATGAGTGGTCAATCTAATATCACTTTTTTTTTAAATGAAGTGTCCATATAAGTATAAAATTTGGTGAGCAATGCTTTCCGAAGAAACAAAACTATAAAATGAAACTGAACCCGTCGACGTATTGTACTTTATAATTTTTTTCTATCACATTTTCATTAGTACTGTACGCCAGTTTACATTTTCAATGGTCATTTACGAGCTCCAAATTCACGGACTGGTTAATTTGGTTGTCTTGACCTCGCAGGTTTCTGGATGGGGCGACGAACAATTTCACGTGCACAATAATTTCAGCGTTTAAAAATATCACGTTATATTCCAAATCAATAAGTTACTGACTAGCGACAGAACTGCCGGTGACATGACTGAATGACTCAAAATTCCATGACTTATAAAATCAGTACGCAATTAACAATATAAAAACCACCTAATATGGACACTTGATCAAAACTGAATCTACACAAATGGGAAAATCGCCTTCCCTACACTTTGATTGCCTCGCCGCACTGCAGTAAATCATTTTTGCACTTTTGCATTTTTCTGATTGCATTGCCTAGGCCTACATCCTGCCTCAAATGAGAGAAATATCTATTGAACAAAAAACAAATAATATTATCTTCCAATGAATATAGTACAAACAGTGCGCATTTTAGGAGCACAAAAATAACGAATTTCTTTTCTGGTGGTACAATAATAGATGTGAGGAATTTATTTTCTTTCAAAAGTTAACATGCCGACAAAAAGGCTCGTTTTGAAATTTCGTGGTGCCTGTTAATCAGCAGTGTGGTAAATAGTCATCGATTTGTTACGTTCTTGATTTATTGTGTAACGTTTAGTTACGAGTACGTTTAGCATGCAACTCAACGGATAACTCAAAGAAAGCGTGAAAGAGCGCCTGTTGGAAACAATGACTCACGTCCTATTACCCAGCCAGCTTCCAACAGTTATATATTTCCCCTTGCACAAACGGTTTTTGACACGGTCCATTTTTCCGAAATCTATTTTATTGTAGCGCGATTCTATTGTTGAACCTATTTTTAGGGCCTGGGAGATGGAGTAGGGCGAAATAAAGAGGCCGGCGCTGCTTGTCAAGTAGGGGCCCATTCGTCCGTCAAAGTGCGGGCTGCGTTCCCACCGCCTCAGCCCCGCCCCCCGTGACCACGCGTTTCTAATTCAGCTTCAGGTACGCGAGCGGCGAGCGCCTGCCGACTCAGAGGCGGCCTTCCTTGAAGTCGTCACTTGGCGACGTCGTTCATTCAATTATCTGCTTTCGCAGAAACACTTGCGCGCCCGTGTCGCAAGGCCCCGCGACGCCAAATCGGGGCAGGTGGACGGTCGGACGGCACGGCGGGTGGTGCGGGGAGGAACGAGGCGGGAGGGGAGGGGTGGGATGGGGCGGGGCGGGGCGGGGCGGGGTGGGGTGGGACGGGACGGGACGGGGAGGGGAGGGCGAATGACCAAGCGCTGGCGACATACGCGACGCGACCGAGAAGCCGCCCGCCGCGTCAGGCGGCTGCCAGACGCCGCCGCCGCCGCCAACGTCGCGAGATAACCTGCGCGCGTTTATCTCCGCCGCGCACCTCCCGCCCACGCGCCCTCCTCTTCTGATCTTTGCCCTCTCAGATGATCGTGGCTCCTGCGCCGGTTTCTTTGTCCGCCGAGGAGCTTGAAAGAAAGCTCGACTCGACGATACGTGGCAGGCCAAGCGAATCGTTGAAGGAATTAAGAAAAATAACGGCCAGGTGTGCTGAGAAAGAGAGAGGTGTCAAGGTAAACCTCATTGAGAGAATAAGTACGATACGAGAAATTTCAGATGTAATTAGAGGAACTGAAGCTGCAATAGGAGGAATTCAAGATGCAAAAGAAATCTGAGTAATGGAATGCGAGATGGCTGTAACTGGAGATAAATCCGCTACAAAGTATCGGGTATGAAAAACTCAACATGAAACAAGCGGGTACCGGAAAGCAGCGTGAACGCCCTGCGAGGGGGGCGCGAGCGCAGTGCAAGCGCGAGCCGCGGGCGGCAGCGCGGCGCAAGGAACAGCGGCGCCGGCGGAAGAGGCGGAGATCAGCGGCGGCAAAAGAGAGCCAGGGTTCGCCGAACGACTGAATCACGGCGGCGGCGGCGCGGCCGGCCTGACGGCGCCGGCGAAGGCCCGCGGGGGCGGGGGGGGGCGAAGGGGCGGGGCCCGGGGCGCGGAGAGCAGAGCAGCAGACGTGCCGCCTCCCACGCGCGGCCTGGCGCCGTGCGGCGCGCCATCGTGGACCCATTCACATTCGCTCCAGGTCCGCCGCGGACCAAAATAAATCGCGCACAGCCCACGGCCCTCGGGAATAACGTAATAATAAAGCAGAGCGAGCCGACGGGCGGCGCGCGGCGCAGGAACAGCAGGACGAAGGCGAAGGAGGCAAAACGAGGAATGCGAGCGGGAAATCGAAGGAAGGCGCAAAGGGAGAGAAGAGGAGAGAGGAGAGGAGAGAGAGGAGAGGAGAGGAGAGGAGAGAGAAGAGGAGGAGAGGAGAGGAGAGAGAAGAGGAGAGGAGAGAGAGAGGAGAGGAGAGAGAAGAGGAGAGGAGAGGAGAGAGAAGAGGAGAGGAGAGGAGAGAGAAAAGGAGAGGAGAGGAGAGGAGAGAGAAGAGGAGAGAGAAGAGGAGAGAGAAGAGGAGAGAGAAGAGGAGAGAGAAGAGGAGAGAGAAGAGGAGAGAGAAGAGGAGAGAGAAGAGAGAGAGAGAGAGAGAGAGAGAGAGAGAGGAGGAGAGAAGAGGGAGAGGAGAGAGAAGAGAAGGGAAGGGGAAAAGATGCCGTGGGATTAGGTGGGTGGAATAAAAATCGGAAAGGGATAAAAGGAGGTTGGAAAAACATGGCCAGCTATGTCAAGTACGAATACGACATGCAAATGGGAACAGAAAGAAATTGAGATAAAATGTCACTGGCAAAAGCAAGCGTCAACTAGGCACGAAGGGCTAGAGAGAAGGAGATTATAGCCTAGTGAAGAGAATTACTGAACACACTAAATAGAAAAAATGTGGTAGCGGAAGGATCCCGAAAAGGCGGAGTTGGCAAGCGAGGAAACGGGGCAGCCCGCGAGCCGGAGTAGAACGGGAGAAGGCGGCTGTTGTTTACATGTGCGATACAGGCTCGCCTGCCTTCTATGGGCCACAGCGGGAAACTCGCCCGGCCGGCAGCGCGCCGCCTGGCTCCAGCGGCTCCCTGCAGGAGTGCCCAAACACGCTGCCGGCGCTTCGCCTTGGGGCGATCCTGAGACGCCATATAGCAAAGCCAAGAGCTTTCCATGCGATTTTTTCTCGAATCTTATTTTCAAAATCTGTAAAACAATGTTCAGCCATTTTCCCCAAACCTTCAAGGTTGTTACAACAATATTTTATCTTCCTTCCGGGCAGTATATATGTTGCTACTCAGTGAGGTGTATAAAATTCTACGAACACAATACGACGGTACTCAAGAAAAACGTATTATCCTACATTAAAAATACTATATTCTCTTACCGCGTAGTATCCCATCCAAAATTATCCACTTATTCCTATCCTGCGGAACTCCTATTCTCTCCCTTGCACGATCTCAGTTTCCGCTCGTATTTCTACGAAACGAAGTTAAACAACGGAACGACCGCAGGAAAAGTGGGAGAAGTGTGCAAGTGGCACCGCAGCCGCAGCTGACATCTGCGCAGTCGGACCGGAATTGCCGCCCCAGTCCGTCCTATCACGCGCCGCGCTGCGCACGAAACACACGACGGCGCCGTTGTTCCGGCTGCCCAATCTCGCGACGCATTGTCGAGGTTCAACAATAGGACATCGCTTTCATGCCCTGGCAGCGGCGGCGGACTGCGCCATGTGTTTGGTGCCCCCCCCCCCGAGCAGTTTCTTGAACTCCACGGGCCTACTTCCTCAACGCTGGAGGACATCAGATATCGCCGGACCGCGAAAGGTCAGCGCCTGCACAACACGTCCGTTATTGGAGATGCAGAGAAAGGAACTGCCAGTTCGGATTCGACCCTGATATGGCTAATGGAGCAGCACGACATATGAAAAAGAAAAAGAAAAAGAAAAAAAAAATGAATGGACGAGAAAAAGTCTCCGCAGTCGCATCAGCAACTCAAAAGCGTTGCATTGCACATGAATATCAGCATGAAAAAATTACATTCACTATGGAGAATCATTGACATATTCTCTTTGCTTTATTTAGTTTTTTCGGAAGTAACCTCGCTGACCAACGAGTAGCCAACTTATTTTTGCATCCATATCCTACTAGTCACCCCAAAATCCTACCAGTCACACAAAAATCCTTTAGCCAATGTCACTAAAGCGGTCTTAATTCCGTCCTTCAATGAGGTTGTACGGGAGTAGAAGCGAAGACTCAAATGATATTTCACAGAAGTGTTCTGCAATAAATTTCGTTTTGGAAATCAAGACCAAAATCTATTGTATCAGCCCATGACGGCGATTGATGAACCACCGAAACACTATTTTCTTGTTAGAGTGGAGACACTGCAAAAATTGAAGTAAAATACTACGAATTGCAGCATGAAACCATGATAAAGACGGCCAGCTGAAAAAAAAGGGAAAATGAAAAAAAATACGAAGGCGGAAAGGTGACAGGAGAGCTTCATCGAGCGAGAAAAAGACGCGGGCGGCAGCGTCGGTCGGCGAATTGCGCTGCAGAGGCGACTCCACGTCGGGCCGCGCTTCGGGGCTAAATACGTTATCAATCCCAAGTGACTCAACTGAGGACGCTCCGCCTATTTTCGGCGCTGACCCCATCGTCCGGTGAGCGGCCGGTGACGCGAAGACGGATTTCTCCTTTCCTCACTCGCAGCACCCCCGGCGAGTTCCGGTGGGAGGGGGAAGGCCGGCCCGCCCCTCCCCACATCATTCATTCGCACATGCGGGGCGGCGGCGGCGGCGGCGGCGCCGGCTCCAGTGCGGACATGCCCTGCCAGAGGGTGCGCGCGTGCGCGATGTTGCCAAGGAGAAAGACCGACGACTTCCGGTTTGACGGCGGAGGCTGCGCCGGCGGCCACCGCCAGCGCCCTCTATCTTCCATAGCCGCCGCCGAAGTCGTCACCACCGCGACCGCCACCACCGCGGGGCTACCGAGACCAGTAAAAATATCCTCAAAAATACAAAAACTGGGCTCGTCTCCAAAATAAAAGAAAACAAAAACGTGGCATCCGTTCGTTTTTTGTTTCGCATCGCCGGCGACAATGGCGCCCGCCAGACGGGGAAGCTTTAAAATGGAACGGTCGCCGCGCGCATGCGCCGACGCGACCGCGGCCGCAAGAAGAGGAGGCGGGCCACTTGTTTTTACAACAGTGACGTCACAAAAAAATACAAGCTCTTCTTGCCGGCCGCTGATGACGTAGCGCGTACGAGTCATGTCAGCGGGAGGAGGGCGGAGACGGAGGCGAGCTGGCCGCCGCGGCGCAAACGAGCAACAATGTGCGCCCGCCGCCGGGTGATTGTACATGCCGAAAGGCGGCGCTTGGCGGCGCCAAGAACTATTTCTGACGAGAGCTTCACGGAAACCAAACAGGAGCTTATAAAACACTTGACACGTGCTCAAAATAACGGCGCGCATTACGAGTCGAACGCAAAACATCGTCCGTTCGGGAGCAACACGACCTAACGACGGAGGCTGGAGCGAAGTTTATCGGACGAGCACGCGATCCACGCCCTACGAAGACGAAGGGCTTTTGCCAACAACCATCAGGGTATTTGGAACAGCAGACAAGACGACGATGCCACCCGCACCACGCAGAAATGCGAGTTACGAACTCTCGGTAATTACGCTTCAAATTGATTATCGGGCATTAAATCACATGCCTCGAAAGTTGTTCTCGTCCGATTACCATATGAAGATTCTAAACGTGTACGATACATAACAATTACTTCTTCTAGCGCTTGCATTACCTTATCTCTTGGAGCTACTGCCTCCCGAGATGCGAGGTAAATATCAATACAAGCACCAGACTTCCTGGAAGAGTACGTGCCTTATCTGTACTTACGTCAACGTTCGCTCAGGTCACGCAGGTGGGCGATAAATGTCTGCATTAAAGGCTATTATGATAACGCGCTGCGCCTCAACGGGAAGGAGTGCGTGGGAGGGAACAAAGAGCCGTCTTTTGCCTCGGAGCGCTCACTGTTTTGGTCTGTCAACGAGGGACGAAAGCAAAAAAATACCAATAAAAGTAAGTTGGGATAAGTTAATGACTTAATCACGAAATATTATTATACAAATCCTGAATTCAATACAGCCTACTATTAGCTTTAGAATCTGCAATTCGTCTCTATTAGGAAGCATCATTACGCAAATAATGTAAAAACATAATTTCTTTACGCGAAATTTTGAGATTCACTACTGTATGTCACAAACGGTTTGGCAAAAGTCACTATAGTCACTCATATTTCTAACCTTTTAAATAGCCAGAATTTGAAAGTCTTGCATTGTGCCACGAATTACTTTGCATTTGAAGTTTCCTAATTTCCTCTTTCTCCACTTCTCTGACATTTTCGTCACTCTTAAATTAATTCCATTATCGTCATTTCCTTTGAGTAGACTAATTTCAATATGTCACATTTGTTTTGTTTGTTTTAAGAAATGTGTTCGTTGACTGGCAGAACACTTGGGACAAATCACTGTCGGGTGGAGAAGTCGACACCCTCACAACGCACGTGACCAACCTGCCGGGGACCCATAAACCGACGCTTCTCAGGCTTCTGCTGTGGCGACGGCATCGAGCGCGCACCCGTCCACTTCACCGCGCGGCGACGGCAACGGACGCGCATGCCCATAATACCAAAGAACGCTCATTTCCACGGAATAAAACGATGACGAAGTCTTGCCGATGTGCATGTGCATCAACCGATTGACGAGGTTCCGAGAAATGAAAATCGCATCATACCGTCGCGACATGGCGAGTCATGTTTGTTACACCAGTTGATGCGTCACACAAAGGAGAAAATTGAACACCATATGGTATTTGAGATATTTATATTCCCGAAGAAATTGGTTTCTTTACGCAAAGAAACTGGTAACAAATGCATGAATATTTTTTTCTTCATTATTACGTACTTACCAAAAGCTGTCTAGTTATAAGTAAAAACGAGTATCAAATTGCGAATGTATCAATACAACACAAATATAATCAAAGTACTCTGATTTCTAAGTAAGAATGAACTCTATTTTTCCTCACAGTGTTATCACGTTGGCTTTTTATGTTCAACCAGAGACAGCAGTCATTACGTTCTCTACAAGATTGTAAAATTTGTCTTCTAGTCTTCTCTCCCATGAAAACAACATACCACAGAAACATAATGCACACATTTTAACATGATATAAAATAATAAAATGAGAAGCAGAATGTATTACAATTTTTTCTCGATAAAGTAGTGAAATAAAATCCACCGTTTTAAAGCCAGGACGAAATGTTGCATCAAAACGTCAGTCCAAAGGACAATCGCCACTCGGGTGAGGAACACGCGAGCGTCGCAACCGCAGAGGCAGCGCCGGTCTTTATAAGCCTGCAACGCACGTGCACCGCAGGAAAAAACGCCCATTACGAGCACTGCGTGGCCACAAAGGCCGACGGGTCTCGAGCGGGATTAAATTCAATTACACAACAGGACGCTCACATACATTATTCCGCGTGCGTGCAAAAGCGCGCAATTGCTAAGAGCACGGAGAAATCCATTTATGGACCCGAAAACGCCGCCGGGCTTGGATTGGTACTGATAATCGGGCGCCAGCCATCAGAAAGTGAAACAAAGGCAGCTGTCTGTCTGAGCATAGGCGCAATCTACAGAATACCTTAAAACTAACGCCAACTTCGAAATGTAACTCCCATAATAGAGGTCTTTTGCCAAAAAGTAATATTATTGAAATAACCTATGATAACTGCGGACCGCTAAATGCTTCTCGAACAGAACTGAGCCCGCCTCAGCTAGGGCCTTGAGAATTCGGAATAACAGTCTTCGGCTACCAAAAACATCGGATTCCTCGCGTTGCAGGACAGTGCGTGGCCCGCTAACCGCGCGATCGTCTCCTCGGCACGAGAGAATTCGACACGAAGCGACCCGTGCCTGCGGTCACGCCAATCTCTCCTGCAAATAGGAAAGTGGTGGACAATGGAAATGTGTTTCTCAGAGGGCCAAGCAAAACCTTCACGTCCCATATAACGCCACTTCTTCAGCGCCGAAGTGTGGAGTGGGCGGGGAGGCCAAGGATGAACAAATCGAGGGAACAGAAGAGTCAAAATAACAATAATAAAATAATAATAATGAAAACAAAAATAATTTTAAACTATTATTCACGAACACCCTCTATGACGACTTGCGTGGCCGAGGCAGCCAGAGCGTAAGTCGGCTCAGCACCTCAGTCCGAAGGGTCGCGGGCTCGAGTCCCGCCGTGGGCATTTTTGTTCGTCCCTTTGTCTTTCATGTGTGAGTTATGCACAAGGCCTTGCGAGTCTGGGGACCACAGACCGAGGAGCCCCCATGTGTGTCTAATGTAAAGGTAAATGTGTGTCCCCACGAGGGACATAGTGGGTACCAGATGAAGATAGTCGAAATCGGCATCCCTAGAGCTGGAAAAAAGCTGTAGGAAGAAAAAAAAGTTTCTTCGAGGATCCTTGGATCCATCCAGCAAATCCACCTTGGATCCTCCATCGAAGAGGTAAGTCTTGCAATCATTAAGATTGATAGCTCTAAAATGAACCTCCTTCGCGGAAATCTTATTAATAGATTTATTACTAGATGTGGAACAGTTGTCACTCTTAGGAAGACTCATTTCGACAGAAGTGGAGGAATTCCGAGTCAACAGCAAAAATCACGTAAGTCAACTTCTAGACTTAATTTGAGGTTCTTTACAGTATTATTACCTCCAGAGAAGTTACAGTAAATTTCAATATTGACAAGCGTGAATGCTATAAGAACAATTGAACGTGCCTACTGTTCTTAGAATAGTTAAACGCATCGATTTAATCATTTGAATTTATCGTCTCGTGGAACACGCACTGAGAATAATTAGATCTCTTGATTTCTATCAAAATTATGTACTATTAATAAAGAATAGAATAAAGAGAACCTAAAACCCAGTTCTCGACTAAGGCAACTCACAAGTTAGGTTCCTTTCGTTAACTCTTTCCACAACAGCAAATGACGGAGAAGTTTGTAAAACACTACTACAATATTATTGGAATCGTTTTTCATTGATGAGGTAATTCAACCTCCCACTTACGTAATTAGGCATTCAAGCTTTTCATTACACGTTTTAATCAAACACCTCTCGCCGTCCGCAGTATACGTTACGTATTTACTTGTACCTAACGCTTTGTGTTGGTATTCAAGAGTAAATCAATCACGAATGTCACACTAACAAAAAATGCTTACTCCATCTCACAGTGACACCAAAAGCTAAATGCAAGCAAGGTATAAATTCTTTGAACTATTTCGAACTTCACACCAAGTTCTTGAGATATTTATGATTTTGTGGATACCGTCGAAAAACAATCTGACATTGTAACAAAGTTAATCAGTAACTTACATCATTCATGCATTCGCTTCTGGCATGCCAACTTTTCCAAGCACGTTAGTTATGAAATGTTTTCGTTATCTACAACTAGCAAATCCTTGTCGAGAACCTTTGGCCTCTCCGTAGCCGAGGTCTCGCCCTCCCATTTCTGCCGGCACATCAAATAGCACCGAAAACAAATTGGTCTCTCATTTCGTAAATCAGTGATAGAAATTTTCTTTTCCGCTGTTTTATTAGCTTTGTTAGTTGAAAACTATTTAGAACCAAATTACTTAAAGAATCCGTAATTCTCTAGTATCTACGAGACTTCAGTCGTACTTGTCTCGATTCAAGGTTTCTAATCCGTTTTACACATGCAAGGCTACGAAAATAATGCGGCGAAAATACATTTATTTTATTTTATTTTATTTATTTACCTACTTTCATTTCTGAAGAGAACAATTTTGTCCGCATCATAATGCATTACCGACTGTCAAAACCAATTTCAAAACCGCTTTCTCACGCTGCTCACCAATCTACAACCTACCCGTCGTCATCAACCATTTGTTCAGCAAGACCCCGAATCATTTCACCCGATCCAAAGCAGCGAAAATGAGGATGCACGTGGCCGCAAGACGGCGAAGCGCTCGACCGAAAGGTGATGGAGAGAGATCGCGCGGGCGATCGAAAGGTTGTGAGCGGAGCCGCTGGCATTTGCGCACCTGAGAGCTAGCGGCTGCCGCCTGCCCTGCGCAGCGCTGCGATCCGCCGACGGAGGAGGGCCCGACACACACGAACACCTCGCGCCCCTTCTCTCCGTTCCCACACCTACCTACGTAGGCGGAGTCACCACCAGATCAGGGCCAAACCCTGATTCAAAAAGGTCAAACATTTCGAAAAACCAATGTCCAATTGAGTTTCAAACTTTCTACGAAGTTGCCTGAATAAAACAAAGTACAGTAAACCCTTATTAAAACGAATTCCAAGGGTCCCAAATAATCGCAGTTCGTCGTGTTATAGAAATTCGTGTTGTCCGAGTATTATAAAGTCCGTATTACCGTAATCCCTAGCCGGGACCGAAGTTTTGTTCGTGTTACTGCGAAATTAATATTAAGCGAGTTCGTGCTAACGAGGGGTTACTGTATTATATTGGCAGTGAACACTGGAAATTTTATTATGTTATGACTCAGCATACTGAATTGAAAGTTACTTTATACATCTAAGTGATTCCAGGGATTAAAACTGCATAGTTTGTTAGTTCGTTCGTAAATGAAATTCGTTCGTTAGCCCCACGAAAACGGGAGAAAGCTCACAAAGTCCACAGTAAAAAAAACTGAACCCTTACTTCATGCTGTCGGGTAGAAAGGCTACTACTTTGCTAATTTTTTTTTTTATATTTTGGAAATTCTTTCATATTTTATAGACACTAGAATTTAAAAAAGTATCCCCATACTCAGGTAAGTACATATGCTTACTGCAATTTAAGAGCTTACTTCCTTATGCAGTGGCACAGCAATTGTTTTGACTTTTTTTCTATTTGCGCCAAGTCGTTAGTCAGGGCCACACGAGCGATTTGGAGGTCCTCTTCAACCAGAACTTTCCTACGATGGCTACTTCCTCCACCATCGACGTTATTTCCTAACAGGACGCTAGGTCATCGAGTAGCGCCGTCAACATTTAACGCGAACTTGCTCCTTCATTTTATACGGGCGGAGCTAACCTTCTCTAAGTTGGCATTTACCACTGAAAGGGTTTCCGCCAACAATCCATGCGTCCTCCAGAAACCGCAACGGTTCAATCCGTTTCTCTGAACTTACCACAGCGTTTAATCCCGATCTAAAGTGGCATTCCCCTTGAAGTATATATGAAACCGACTCTCGCACCAAAAAAAAAAAACACTGCTATAACCAACGAGCTTTAATATTCGGCTTCAACATATATGCCACAGATTTTTACAAATTGATAATGTATTAGGTTCAATCGACAAAAAAAGTAGTAAATATTACTTGAAAACGAGCTCACGTCTCGTAGTACTTCATGCGAAACAAGTAATTAAGTTCTAACCTTTCATGTAGACTGCAATATTAATTTCAACTTCAAGCTGTACTATCAGTATACTCTCTTCCCTATAATATTTAAACCAAAAACATCATATTCTTCCACAAAAATACTAAATTAATTGCTTTTTGGCAAATTACCACAGACACGAACACCACGAGTATATATCTGCATTCGGCGAGTCCAGAAAACAAACACATCTTGCAGCAAAGTCTAACTTTCGCAGCCGAGACGCCCGGGGAGTGAAAACAGCCGTCAGCCGCCCCGTCATCGCAGCTTCCACCGCCCACGCCCCGCGCACCGGCGCCGCGGCTCGCGTCACGCGCGCGACGGAAAGGTCGCGGCGTGGGAGCGCCGGCCCCCCCGCCGCCAGGAGGCGCGGCGTCACCCCCGCCTGCGTCACTCCCGCCCGATGCGCCACTGGGCAACGCCAAATGCGGCGCATTCTGGACGGCATGCCTAGAGGCCGGATTTTTATGAAATTACATATTTTTTTGTCTTTCTATTTTCCGATCTCAAAATTATAATCTTGGTGAATCGTTGCCGTCTAAGCACAATTATATTTTTTTTCGTTACATATTTTTTTTTACATATTTAGTACATTATTACATATTTTGCTGTTTTCACAAAATATTTTTGCTTTCTATCAATTGACTAAAATTTTATTACGTATTTTTTATGAAAATATTTTTTTAAATTGGCATTTTTTTCCTACATTATCGCTGTCTACTGTCTACTTGAGGCAGATTACGTGAAGACGTGGTAGATGTCAGTCCGGCGCACCTGCTTCAGTTCTCTGTAGCGCAAAGTGCGCGTCAGCGACTGAGATCATTTTCGCCGTTAGGTGTGACAAGAATCACTGATTCGTTTCGAGACCTTTAACGTTAATTCCCGAGAAACATCTGAGATCGACGTCGTATAATACTTGCGACGTGTAATGTTGTACGCTGCAGTGATTGTTTACTGGCTGTACATATCGTCAGTGTGTGTACGATGGCTTCTATTGCGCCTAATCTGACGCTAAACTCGGTTTGCAAAAAAATAGATAAAGCTTTTACACTAATTGATTGACTGAATTATTTTTAAAAGGTTTGTAATTTTTTAAAATTTTTTAGGAACCTTTTTATAAATGTAATTTGTTATTTAATGTTTACATATTTTTATTTTTATTCTACATATTTATGTACATATTTTAATGTTTCATACTACATATTTTTCCGTTCTCTAGTTATGACTGACAATAAAATCTTCACTGGGTACTGGGTGCTGAATATTACAGTCAATAAAATTATATATTTAACATTTATTGGCAGGTCAAGGCTTGCTATTAAAAACACTACAATAACGAACAGTAAGATTTACATCCTACATGAAAGCTGCTCTATAAATGGATCAAACATTTTTAAATGCACTTGCGTAAATAAATTTATGTCTTTAAATAACACTCATCCTCGTCATGAAACTTCGAAACAACTCTTGAAAAAGAAAATAAAACCCGCGACGTGAATACTTTGTTTTATTTTTATTCGCAGTTCACTTAGTGTCAATCAGCGCAAAGGTCATAAAATGCGTTAAGGCATTCGTATTTGATGCCATTTCGAATATATGTGGGGGCGATGGCTATAGGACCGGCGGAGACGGCTCGGGGCAGGGAGCGGAGAGGCGGCCGGAGCTGCTTGTAATAGTCAGCGCCCACCCGCGTGGATTGTTGCGCAAGGGTCATCTCTGCGAATTGCGCTCATCTCGGTGCCAAAAGTCTATTGCGTTGCGTACTGAGAATGATGCATTCGCCGCACGAGGCTGCAACGAAGAACGAGGGTTTGCTTATGTATTTTTACTCCAATTCATTTTGTTTACTTTATTTTACTGAATGTAACGTACGTTACTTTTATGTAGGAGAACGAAAGTGACTTCCTTAAAATGATTTTTATTCACGTTTTGTAACAAACACTAAGCGCCTACACTCTTACTATTATAAACCAGGGGCTCCCAACGAGGTCGGTATACACCCCTGGAAATCGATGAAATTTTGAAGTGGGTCAATGATGATTAAAAGGTCGATGGGAGCCAATAGCCGTATTCGAACCGGGACCTGCTTTCGATACTCAACATCCAATGATTACAAAAACATTAGTGAACTTAACTAACAGTTTACTAATGCAAAGCAATGATAAATTACAAATTCGCTCCTCTTCTTTGCCAAAGAACACATGCCACATGCCACAGAGCCAACGCACGTTACGTCGCAAGACAATTTTTTAAGCGTTTTGCCCAAAATGGAAGAGATTCGAAGCGTGAAATAAAAAATAAAAAATTGATGAGCTGAATGCTTCTCAAAAAGAGAACAGACAGAATCGCAAAATATTTTATAAAAGGATCAATTAACCTAGTTTACAAATTGACGTTTCTCAGGAGGTAGTGTTCTGCCCGTAAAGTATCATTCAAGATGTGAAAAATACCCCCGTACCTAAAGCGAAGTCACACGACTTCTTCGAATGAATCATCGATTCCAATCGTTGAAAATAGGATAGGACGCGAGAAAGTCTGTAGTTCAGAAAAAACAAATTGTGCACACGAGTTCACGTGTAGGCGGACGCGCTCCCACCCACCCGCAAGTCGAACAAGACCACTGGCCAAGAACTAGTCGCCCGAAGCGACTATATGGCTACCATGAATGGGCACTCCCACGTCAATGGAGGCGAGCCATCCGGTTGCCAGCGGCAGCGCCGACGACTGCGGCGCGGCGCGGCGTCCGCTTGGGGCGACAGTGAACCGTTACGTCCCGCCGCCGCGCCGTCATCGCACACTCACCGCAACGCGGCGGAATTCTCGCATCTGGGTAAGCAGAAGCACAACAACGCATTAGTAGTCACTCTAAAATTATCATGCGAACAAATCTCTCTATCGAGAAATATAGTACGAGTCTCCAGGAAAGGAAGAATGGCGGTAGTGCATTCACCTGACGAGATCAATTCCACTTTTTGTTTTTCTGAATAGGAGTGAAAATTGTGAATTTAGAGAAGATCTAGAAGGTCTGCTGGAGTGAAGCACAGTGAAACTGTCTGTATGCCAACCGTCAATGTAAATTACGTTTATTTATTTTTAGATGAATTTATACATTTAGATGAATAACTTACCGCTCTTTTAGATATCATTCTTCTCCGGATTATCTGTTACTATTCAATTTCCAAATTCAACACGTTATATAAGTCAAAACACAAACTTAATGTTGACATGTTTAGAGCTTTTCTCGCAACGCATATCCGATTGTTGTTGTACAGAAAGTCTCAGAGGAAATGCTAAAAACTTCTAGGACACGTGCAAGTCAAAATAATCACTATTTGCCGGTGAACATACACAGGAAAATTTAAAATAACGGAGTAACGTATTTATGGCATATGCTCCTTATTTTCAGGCAATTTGTTATGCACAAGGGTTCGCCAGGTCACGTTCTGAACAGGTCAAGGGGATTCCATGTACCTGCCAAACATCTGTGCAAACCGAATTGCATAACATTCAGGGGTAAATGACACTAATTTCGTTATAAGAAATTTCCCACTATATGTGTCATTACAAAAATGAGATTTTTCGACCCCTCTACATGCCATAGAAGTCTGTAACGTTTTTATCTCAAGCAGTTTTATTTCTCTATACCTGTATTTATCTGAGATACTGCAATGCAAATCATCATTCCCTTTTTTCTAACAACCATGGGCCATAATGTAATTTGTTACGCATGCGAACATTGGTCAATGAATATGTTGCTCATGCAGACCCTCACTTATTGACTCCAGCTCCCAAAGCATCCTTCGTCCGAACAAGCGAAGCGCACTGCAGCAGCAGTAGCCTCGTGCCGGAAGTGGACTCCGGAGGCCACTCTCCTTGCAGCGCGGCCTGGCGGCCATCGGAGCCTTGGCTGCAGGGAAAAGTGCAGCGAATGTCGCTGGAAGGGCAAGGAGAAACTCAACTCCCGCTTCTTCCTCGGGCGCCGTTACTCGCGGTACCTGTCCAGCGGACGCATCGGGCGCCCACAACGGCCGCCAGCGACTCTCTCTTATTGGCCAGGGATTTTATTGCACGAAAATACATCCACGGCAAGCGCCGCTTATGTTTTTACAAACCTGTCACGAAGCAGGCAATGAAAGCGAAAATCCCCGGGGTCCCAAAACGACGCCCGTACTAGGATTTCCACTCTTTTCGGGGTCTGAGTGGCCGGCGAAGAATAGAAACCCAATTGCCTTTTCCCCCTCGCGCGGATAATGGGAGGGTGTCGTGGCGGCACCCTTGTTATGTCCGGATGATTTGTAGGCCTTCAGGTGCACAGGAAGAGTGGGTCCCCTCTGCCCTGAATGGCAGCGAGAACTCCCGACAGGTAGGTGGGGCACAAGGGTCGCCCATTGAACGTGGGTTGCCTCTGTGGCGGCACAGGACGCAACAGGAGCAGGGCGGGGGCGGGGGCGGGGTTGGGGAGCAAGCGCCAGGGGGCGCGGCCTGCGACGCCCCCGCAGCCGGAGGCGCGGCTTATTGTCTTTCGACAGCGCGAGATTTACAACGCCCGACATCTTTGCGCCGCAAGGACACGTTTGAAAGGCCTGGCGCCAGAGCGCCGCCCCGCTCCCGCCGGTGCCCCCATCACCTGCGCGGCGACGCGTGGAAAGCACCGCCCCCGACGGGGAAGTGACGTTGCCAACTTCACAAGGCCGAACCAGGCTGCCAACATTTGATGAACAGAGTACTAGAATATCGCCATTATGGTGAAATTTGTAAAACAAAATCAGGTCACAGGCTTTCAAAAAGCGTGTGCCCGAGGTAATTCTTAATTATTTATTTAAACAATGAGTCATTTTATGTTCTGCAAAAACCAATTTGGTTTACATCACGACACTATGCCCAACCCATTTTGCAGATAGAACTTGGCCTACACAATAATTGTATTGGGGAAAACTGGAAAGCAAAAACCAGAGAACCATCTAATAATAATCACCACAATATTTGCTTTCAGCAGGTAATTCCAGAAATTATTATGGAAGTGAATAATGATAACAAATAATGTAAAGTTAAGGTAGAGGAAAAAGAAAAAAACGAGATAGGAAGAAATGAAGAGACAAAGAGTAAGAAGAAATAACGGAAGGGAGACGATCGAGCAGGCGGAGAGAGAGCCGAGGAAACTCAACGGCTGCGCGTGGGTGGAAGGGAACGTCGAGCGTGACACGGGCGAGCGACACAGCGGCCTTTGTTCGCGCAACAAAACCTCAGCCCCGGCCGCGGGGAGACCGAAAAGAATCGCTCTGGCTACGCTGCGATCCGGCACACCGCACGCGGGCTCTTTAAAGCCGTTTCCTCAAACACCATTCGCCGGAACGTTGACGTTCGTTACCTTATGTGCGCTTTCAACGGATTGCAAAAGAAATGTAGGAAACCGCTTTTTGTGGCCACTTAGGCTTATTCTCGAAAATAAGTAAACTGTCGACACCAGATTATACGGTTTAATTTTTAATTGATGAATTTGTAGTTGTTCTGATACGTGAACCCATGACTAATATTTTATAATTTCCATTTCATGACTCCTTAGAAATGTTGTTATGCATCTCGTTATTGAATAACCGGAACAATTAAATATCGTCTTGTGAAGAGTCTGTGTAGACATGTGTAGATTCAAAATTGGAGTGTACATTTTTGAATGCAATCCTTGGTTCTATCATGGACAACTACATAAATTAACCATCTTTCTCCTTGAAAAGCATGCATCCTGACGAGTGTCACCGTTTACGCAGGCGGCACCGCGGCGAGAGTAGGCCGGCGAGGCCTGGGACCCCGCTATGGTCGGACGCAGGTCCCGGCGCGGCGCGGCGCGGCGGGCGGTCAAGGGGTCGAGGGAGGGGTAACGGAACCACGGGCAGGTCCCACAAGGGGAACCAGCAGGTGCGACACCCGCGACCCCTGCTCCCCGCCGACACCCATTATCCGGTGCACACAACACGCCCAGACCCGTCGACCTGCCACTTCCCCAGCGCAGCGCAGCGGGGCGAAGAGGAGGCCGAAACGGTCAGAACCGAACCTCTTATTTGCCTTTGCCTAATCAGCACTATCTTGAAGGTATCTACCCTTCTCCGTGCATCTACTTCGTGTTACTTTGACCACTTTTAGCATTCCCACGCACGCAACGTGCTTTGGCTCCCCCCCTCTCTCTCTCTCTCTTTCTCCTCCTCTCCTCTCTCTCTTTCTCCTCCTCCTCTCTCTCTTTCTCCTCCTCTTCTCCTCCCTCTCTCTCTCTCCCCTCCCTCTCTTTCCCCCTCCTCTCTCTCCTCTTCTCCCCACACACACACACACAGACACACACACACAAAATAATCGGCTTCATGCCCTTGCCTAGTTTTCCCCCCCTTATTCCATTGCAGTCCTCCCCTCCCCCAGTCCTCAAAGGTACCGTCGCCGTGGTCGTCCGTGCTCGCTTCGCCCGCCCCCCGTGGGGGCCGTCTACGTCTCCCTCTTCCCCCGCCTCACACACACACACACACACGTGACCTCGGCGACGGCGGCGGCGAAGGGTCAGCTTCGCAAAGCGGCGCCGCTGCGCCAATGGCACGGCCGCCGGCACCGGACACATATATCGCTCAAAACAATAATAAAACGTGACGGACACCGGCGCGGCACACGAGAAGGCCAGGGCAGGGCAGGGCCCGGGGCGGGGCGGGGCGGGGCGGGGCGGGCGGGCGGGCGGGGCGGGCGGGCGCTCGCAAGCAGCGGCGCCCGATAGCGCGCCCCGCCATGCACGTCACCTCGGCCACGGCACAGGGGACGGATTTCAAAGATCCCTACTATACAAGGAGTTCCCTAAAGACGGCTTCACACATTCGGCATTCGCCGAGCGCGCTAGTAGTAACTGACTAGTAGTAGCAACTGACGTGTTCGGCGTATGTTCGCTCACTTTGATGTGGCAAATGTTCGTCACTCGGCAAATAGCAAGCAACCCATCCACACTACTCGGGATTCGGCGAGCGGTTGCTCGCTGTTCACCGAATAACAAATGTGTGGAGCTGCCTGAAGGATGAACCAAAGTGACAGTGTTAATTGTCACTTTAATTGTCACCATTAGGTGAACATCACATGTACTTCAGAGAAGTATCCCTCCGCCGCGACAGCTGTTCAGCCACGCCTCTTCGTAAAGTGTTAGGTTATGGCTCCTGTGAAAACATACCTATGCAGAAATTTAAGCGTTTCGCTTAGGTATGTGCACGTACGCGGGTCCGGGAAATATTTAAATTTCATTACGTATATAATTAAATCTCATAACATGCTCTTACAAATCAGTAAAAGAAAACTACCACGAACGTAAATAGAAAGCTCTCAATCACAGCTCGCCACACAGCAGCACAATAGACGGAAACACGTGCACCAGTACGCGTTTCGATTATAAAATAAACAATATTTATCACACAAAAAGTAAATTCAATGCAAAGTTAATAAAAAAAAAAAGAATTTTTACATAAGAGCACGTAACACTGCACTTCCTAAGTTCAATTATTTCTCAAAGAGCACTATATTTTCATCGAACGAGGACATCACAAAAGGAAGCGTCGAAGCCATTTACAAGTAAGCCAACAGCAAACAAACGAATGCAGGAAGGGAGTCTAATGGGCTCGAGGGCACAACGCCCACAGAACCTTCAGTTATGTTGCCAGCACTAGCGGTGACTTCGGCTCAGCTTAGGAAAATCGTTCTATATTCGATCACCCGATTGAAGTCTAATATTGGTGTGTGTGTGTTTGTATGAGAGAGAGAGGAGGTAGCTTAATGACAAAATATGATACTTGATAAATTGTCTAGACATGGGAAGTCGATAAAATTGTTCATTATAATGTTCTTGCTGAGCATCTAGGAAACGCCCATGGTGCGGCTGAATAATTTTAAATGCCCTATCACTAACCAGAAATGAAGCGACCGGAAATAAAGGGGAAACGGCATTTAAGACAACGACAATTTGCCTGATTCCACGCGAACTGGATATCTTAGAACCGGGACATTTATTTATAACTCCCGCTTTTCAGAGTATTTTCCGCCACTTTTTCCTGGTTCCAAGCAAACCATGTCAATCAGCCGACGCGCATCTCCACACCGCAATCGCAGAGGAAGGGCGCAGCGGAGGTCCCGCGAATGCGCCACGAGTAGGAAGGGGCCCGCCCCCTCGCCCCGCGCCCCGCTCCGCCCCCCTCCTGCCCGCAAGCCCGGCGCGGCCCCGCCCCGCCTCGCGCCGCGCCGGAAGTCTGCGGCTGCGGCGGCGGCGCACGGCCGCGGTTGGCGGTCGCCCGCTTCCGGCTGGCGCGTGAAGAGGCGGAACGGGGCGTGAATGGGCACGCGGCGCGATCTTGCATGGGGCGGGGAGGGCGGGGCGAGGGGGGCGGGGCGGGGGCAACAGGTGAAGAGGCGGAAGCGGCCTTGCCGGACGGCGACCTCCGGCGACGGCGACAGCGACTGCGGCGGGCGACCTCGCCGGGGTTGGATTAAAGCTTTGTGCGCCCTTGTACTACGGATGTTGTTGAAGTGTTTCAGTAAAACAAATAAATACACTAGGAGCTAGAACATCACATACTTTCACGTAATATTCGTAACTTTCCACATGAATGCCGATTCCTCGAAGTTTTCACCAAGAATAAAATGGTTATTGTAATAGCCAAAAAGTATAATTACATTTTTTAAAGGAAATTTACTTTAATAGTTTATCCTACTCGAGATCCCTAGGCCGGAGCCCCTGAAAAGCATAGCGGTCATGGCCGAGTAAATGAAAATGGACGTCTGTACGGATGGAAAATGGTTGAAATATTAGCAACATATAGGAGAACATTTAGAATCGTTGGAAAATCAATTGTCTACTTATATAACGTAATAATCGGAGAGGATCATAAGGAAATTGATATCCACTCCAATACATTAGGTGGGTCCGCACAGGAAATAAAAAGTCTTCTAAGACGCGGCATGAACTTTGGATTGATTGAATGATTGTGAGTATTTTATACGCGTCATTAGTTCCGTACGTATCGTGCATGTTTTCTCTCGGAGATAGAGAGTTCTTCCGCCGATGGTGAGATCCGGTGCCGACCTACCGTCAGGTTTTCTTCAAACAGGTATCTCCCACCAGCGGGGCACCGCCCTAACCGGAACAATTCCTAAACCCCCGACCAGTCTCCCGGCATGTGTGGTAGCGTAGTGCATGTTAGTGTAACCGAGTGTAAGGGGAGAGGATAGGACAAAGAAGAGGAAGGAAAGATCACGCACTGTCCGTGGCTCGTTTGTTAGGGTTCTGCTCCAATATTCCCCTGGTGGTGATCGGAGAATTCTCCTCCAGACAGCGATTAAGCTCGACCTATCTCTCAAGGTCGCTAGTTGAAAATCCTGTCACCAACGGGAACTTAGGACCTCCCGGTCAGAGGGACTGCAGTGACATCAGTAGAAGCTCTGAGCCATCTCCCCCGGCATGAACTTAGGAAAAGTTCCCCATCCACAACACGGGTATAACGTAATTCCTAAATATCCCCCACGCTCGTTCTCATTCCCTTCCTCATTGGATGTGGTCCCGAACGGCACCACTTCAAGCGAAGCCGCCTCCGAAACAGCCGGCGCAAGTCGCACTTCCGCGTCGGACGAGTGAGCGGCGCGGGGCGGCACGAAGCTGCGCGGGGCGTGGAGGGACGGGGCGCGGCGTGGAGGGACGGGGCGCGGGGCGGGGCGGGACAGCAGCTGGCAAAGTGACGCGACTCGCGGCGCGGTGACCGCCACAGGGGGCGGGAGGGGGGAGGGGCGCATTGTGCGAGCGAGCGCGTCGCGTGAATCACACGCGCGGGGGCCCATTCATGCGCCCACCCGGCGCCCCCCTCCCCACCCCGCCCCGCACTTTTTTCTCCTCTAAAAGAAGGCGGACTCTAGGGTGAAGATACCGGTTGGTGGTCGCTGCCTCTAAGTGGCCACTTCCAGTGCAAAATCTGGAAAAGAAGAATCGAAAGCGCCCCACTAGCTTCAATGTTGCGGAATGTGAAGCGCATGTCTTGTTGTGTCGAAAAGCAAACTGGAGGTGAGTTACGCATAAAAGAAGATAAAACTACGAAGAATACGTTGAAAACATTAATAATCGCATACCATCGGGGTGGTCAATGACAGACCCTAGCATCGTTTCCCATCTTCGTCTGAGTTTAGGTAAAGATATACTCTTAATCATTCAGGACTAGATCCTTTGTTGAACTTCGGTGTTAATTTCGCTTAT
Organism: Teleogryllus oceanicus; assembly: GCA_964035755.1. NCBI lineage: Eukaryota > Metazoa > Arthropoda > Insecta > Orthoptera > Gryllidae > Teleogryllus > Teleogryllus oceanicus. The sequence continues at coordinate 59,377,430 of CAXIVR010000011.1, forward strand.
CAACGCTTATCAGGTGTTGGGAAAAAACAACTGGAAACCATGGCCATGCGTAATCGCTTCGTGGAAACTCCAGCATTCGCTTATAGCTAGGCTTGCCCATAATCACATTGAAATATTATATTAGTGTCTGTACATCATGCGCAAAAGGAGCAGCGCAGAGAATGTTGAAGTAGTTCCTCAGAAAAAGAATACGTGTCCCGGCGAAAAGGATCACTAGTACAAAAACGTTCAAAATGCATATCTCCTTGCCATACCTCAAAAACAAACTATTTTAAGACAAATATACGCAAAATGTTAGTTTTTTTTTTTTGCTTTATATATGTAGAATTAGTTTACATTCATTAAGTGACTGCAACAGGTTTAGTAGGTACTATATCAGTACTGCTAGAATCTAGAACGATTGCTGCACTATATCAGAGTGGCATATACTGTCACGATGTGAGTGTACAATCTCACAATCACCAAAATTATGCAATTTTCAAATAGCTACTCTACTACTGAATAAAAATCAGTAGAGGAGAGTTTCCAAATAAATTAATGAAGCAATAGTGCAAAGGGAAAATTTGTCGTTTTTAGGCAATTTATCTATTAAAAAAGACGCCCGTTGAGTTTCACATAATTAATTTAGAACCCTATATTAGAACAAATAATTTTACGAAAACTAAGAAAATGTTCTTAACTACGGCGACTACTCGTACTTTTACTCTAGCAGGTCCTACCGTTATTCCATCCCGTGGCTGGATCGGCAAGGCGTCTTTCCGTCCGGCCAATCGGTTTATGGCGGAACCACCACTGCACCCCTCGATCCCAAAGGAAGCGGAATATTGGATTTAAACACTTCATTGCCGAGGGGGTAGGAGTGAAACTTGTAGTGGTATATCTTTTCCATTCCGAACGAGACACAGTGTCAGGTTATCTTGTGAATCGTCCTTTTCCTTCCTACATGTCTTTTTAGAAGCTTCTGGTAGTTTTTTAGTATTTAGCAATCACTAAGTTTTTATAAAAAATATTGACCAATCACAGTGGTTGTTCAAAAACTAATAATAAGAGACCGAAAATAATACATTTTAGGACACGATTATCAATTAATCAATCATTGATAATTAAGGAGAAATTAATTATCAATAAGTTAATTAGCTTTTCATTAAAGATTGAACTCCTACATTTACGTGGCAGCCGCGCTGATAGCATTCAGTCCCCTTCCATGGTATTGAACATACTTACAATTAATATTAAGCAAGGTCTCATAATCGTGCACTATTTAGTGTTTACAGTTTTATAGAGATATTATGAATAATTGAAAATACACGAAAAGTACTCGTTTCTTCGGAGTAACTGCAACTACTGTCGACAGGTAATAATGAGTATGTATGCATCAAGACGCTGCATCCAGACCCATCCAAGCTAATACGATGAATACAGGGTTATGAGCTGTACAAGAGTTTTCTCGTACAATTGGATTGGCAATCCTAGTACTAAGCTTGTTATACCTGTATGGTTTACAAAGTTTCTACAAGGTTTCTATAAATAAAGCATGCATATTAGAAGGTTCAAATGTTTGTAAGAAAATTAAATAAATCATATTATATTTGCAAATGAAACATAGTTCTAATTTTTTCATCACAATGTAGACATTCGGCGAGTATTTGATCAAATATTCCAATAAAGTTATCAAACCGATTTTTTCCGGTGCGCTAACTAAATAATGCTGTAGCATCAAATAAAGTATGAAAGAGTAGATTTTATCTCGGCATACTTTTGATTCAAAGTACACAATAATTAGTACCCTGCAGTCAAGTGTGGAGAATTGGGCGGAGCAGCAACAACAGGCAGTTTTGAAACGGCACACGTGAATATTGACTCGAACCTAGAACCTCCCGATCAGAGACACTGCAGAGACATTAGGTAATCCTCCGAGCCACCTCTCCCGCTGACAATTTCAGCATATATTCGTAATTAGTAATATAGATCCTAATCTAAAATGTCTAACTCCTTTTATCTAGACACGTCATGATTCAAAGGTGAAATAGAAATGAGCTCTAGACTATGCAATACGTTCTAGAATATGCAAAACCTACATTCAGTGAGTATATCATTTTAGTAATAATTTACCTCTCAATTAAGATTTCCGCAAGAATTTTATAAATGATCCGTCTCTATACATAAACGTTTCGTTTAAAACGGAAGTGCATTTCGTACAGATTTTGTTAATCATTTACTGCGTACACACACACAAACACACACACACACACACACACACACACACACACACACACACACACACACAATTGTTAACTGTTCTTCTCACTACCGAAAAGTAACAACAATATCTGAAGTACACTGATCTTTCTTTGTTTATTAAAGAAATACTTTTTATTTGCAGTGTAATTTATTTTGTCATTGAACTGTGTTGTTTTTACGACTGAACATTGAAGAGAAGTCCTCGTAAACCTGCATTATTTCGCTAAAGGACGAAAAAGTCGCACAAAGTAAACAGTACAATGAACTACTTCCTAGATGCAGTTAAAAATAAACAATAGCTTTCTCAAGCCAATCAGTCGAGTCACTAAGTATAAAAAGTTTTACTGTAAAATAGATGACCAGGTATAATGCTGAAGAGACAACTGAACAAGGTAGTTCTGCTCTTTTCATTTTCTTCCTGCTCAGCGAAAGTCTGAGTTCTACGAGTGTGAAGTGTTGCACTTACGCAAACCCGTGAACTTAGCGTTTTTCCCCAACGAGAACCAACGGACCGAAGACGTTTTTACTTGTAATCCCAACGGCGATGGTTGTTAAATGGCTCGATTAGACTTTTTACCCATCACTGTTCGTGTGACATTTCGTTTACTCTTTACGTGATTTATTTTAATTCTTGAAATGATAATCAAACGCAAATGGAACGGAACTCTATATTGTTATTAATGTGGTAATTTTCAATTGAATGTCAGAATTTCACCGAACGGATCCGAGCAGGAAGTACCGAATTATCAGAAGCAGAAAGAGTCATACAAACTTATTTTTCAATACTTCTATATGCAAATAAGCAATACAGTAATAATCTTAAAAGTCTTATAGCTCTGATATTTTTTAGAAAGTATTTTCTAAAATAATAAATTTAATACAGTAAAATTTGCTGAGTGAGGAACATACGTAAAGTGGATGCCAGCCCAATAATAAGAAAAACCTTGGTTCTGGCGATGGTAAAATTCTGCAATAATATACGATGATGAATCACGTATAGCCCTAATTCGAAAAAATACTGATCCCATTAGATTTTGCACCGTGCAAATTTCCCTTATTAAGTTACTTTGAGCCGACCTGGATGGCCGAGGTGGCTAACAGCGAGTACCGACTCAGCGCTTCGGTCCGAAGGGTCGCGGGTTCGAGTCCCGCCTTGGGCATGGTTGTTTGTCCCTTGACTTTGTATGTGTTGTCGCGGAGGGCCTCGCGTTCTGCTGACCCCAAATCAGAGGAGCCCGCAAGTGTGTTGGTCTAGTGTGTGGTCGAATACGCGTCCCATCGGGACGTAAAGGGTAACCGGCTGTTGGCTGGATAAAAGCCCTAGAAAAAAAGTTACTTAGATAATTAATGTGAATTACATTTTCAATCTTTTACCGACTAATTTCTTAGGCGCTTCGCTTATGAACCGAGGAAAGCAAGCGTCAAGTGGACCACGCGCGTGGAATTGCGGGCGACAGGCGCGAGGCGGCCAGGCGATCTGCCGGCGGCTCCGCCCTTCGGTTGGGAGACGTGCCGCGACCCCAAAAGGCGGCGCGAGGCGCGCCCTCGCCGCTTCCCCTCCGTTTACGATGCGCCGTCGTAAATTTAACGGGGCCTCGTCGACCGCAGCCATAATCCTCCGCCGCGGCGGCGGCGGCGCGGGCACGAAGCAAAGCGACGATCCCGTAACAATTACCTCCGGCCGCGGACCATTGTGCGCTGCACGCAACCATCTATTGCCACTTAATCCTACGGAGAGTAAAATAATGGCAGGCTGAACTGTTTGTTATTTAATTCTTCATTAAGCACGCTGAGTAAATGCTTATTTGGCACATTCACTGTCGTCAACTGTTCGACTCACAGCCCATATATAATGGAAAATAACGAATCAAGGGTAACAAAACTTTTGTAATGGAAACCTGCAATAAGTGATTCATATCTTGAGACTATGAACCAGACATGCTCCGAAGAATCTAAACGGTATTATTACAAATGTTCCGGCGTTCATTGGAACTTGGAATACTTCCAAGGAATACGAGCACAGAAGGTGTGCATTAAAAACGATACCTCAATTTTTTTATCACACGTGATTGTGCAAGTTTATCTAATAGCAATAAAAATAGTAAATTGGTGTTAGACTAATGATTGTTAACTGAAATACGGTGGTATAAATAACACAACGAGTGGAGAATTATAGCAACGATTTGGAGTCTATAAAACTTAAAACGGTAAATAAAAAACGTTGAATTTCAGACCGTGACATTCGCTTTCTACGAGAACCCCGAAAGACACGCGGGAATTCGTGTCGCTCCGGTGGGGTTCTCGCGGTGCGAAGCGAGCGACCTGTTGATCGTCAGCTGGGCGGGGGGGGGCGGGCCGGGCCGGGCCGTCCCGGGCTGCGTAGCGGTGCACCTGCAGAGCCCCGCGCTGACCCACTTCGCCAGCTGAATGGCGCCTCTTGTTGCTCCTTTCGCCGCCGCCGCCGCCACCGCCGCTGCGACGCTGCGAGCAGATTCTACGCGACGCACCTGCACACCCGCCTCGATAACGCCGTCTTCGTCCGCCTACGGCGCCACACCCAAATGTTGGCTGCGCGCTACGGGCTAGTTTTTGTCAATGTTTGCCCTCCACAGTAACCCTGAGGAGGCGGGAATTTATTTCACTATGGCAATACAATTTGCGCTGCTGCCTTGCGGCTTAAGCAGCTAAGAGGGAGAGGTAAAAAAAAGCTAATACTAACTAAAGCTAACTTAATTCTAGCTTAAATCTAATTTAATAATTATGTAGTAGCACTTTGGCATACTTAACTTACACGAAAAATATTATTATTATTTTTTTTCTTAATTCCAAATAATGTTTTTGTAGGGTTTGCTAGGTGATTCTTTTTTGAATTTATTTTTCATTCACGCACCATTCATTCGTTCGTTATATACATAACCATTCATTCATTATATACATAACCATTCATTCCCACAGCACTGCACTAGTTCCTGTTCTTCTGTTCGCCACGGCACTGACTTGGCTCAAAGTGTCCGTGGCGCTTAGGCCCATTGGGAGGTGTGGCAGGAGGGGTGCGTCGTCGCGTTGCCCACGCGTGCCTCGGCCGAGGGCGAGTCTTCCCCTCCGCGTTCGGCTGCCTCCGCTAGCTCGCACAAGGTAGCAAGCGTGTCGGGACGCAGCGCACGGAAGGTGAAGGTGACGTGTTTCGGTTCTTTCCGTAGATAGGACGAATAAATCTTTCGCCTTTTACGGGCTAGTTCGGAGGTAGCGGTTCAGCCAGCTTTCGGAAACACACGACTTCCTACAGTATACAGAGTGAGACACGGAATTGTAGCCCCTCCTGTAACTTTTGAACGGTTGAAGTTATTGAAATGCAGTTTTCACGGAAGTGCATGGGGAATGGGGCTAATTGATAGTGTATTTTGTGAATGAATGCCTTATTTTACCGGGCGAGACTCAGGCCATGAGGCCTGCTCTTCCGCCTGACCACGCAAATTTCGTTACGCTCCTTTCACCTATTTGGGGAGAAAGGAAGTATTACTTGGGCGACGAAACAGGCAATTTGAATTTTACTCAGAGGCTTCATTTAGGCTTGAGGGTCATTAACATGCAGTAATCTACTAATAAGGTACAGTCGGCTTTACTTCCACTCCGAAGGAAGGCGTACGAAGGATTTTTTCGTCCTTAAAAATCCACGGCTTCGATCGGATTTTTAATTTAACCCGCGAACTTGGGTATAACAGCCCGATACACTAACTGTTACACTATCGCCGCCGCCATTTTTTGTCTTTCTTTGAAGGAATTGAAGGATTGAAAATAAGGATTTGTCATAAGTATGTGGTGTAATAAATTGTTTACTACTTTAACTCCATTTCACGGGGTTTTATATCACAGGATAAATTTTCGTAGGTCATTCGTGGTACCACTTGAATGTGGTTGCAGTGATCATCCAATTATCCAAATCGAAAACACGGTTTGCCGACACCGCCCTTGGCGTCCATTTGCGTACACGTACGTTTGATACGAACGGAAGAAGTTCTAGTCGTACTGGGGGTGAAAATGAGCTCAATTTGAATTTTGCATATCTTTGCATAAATGCAAATAATTGAATTTTGCTAAACAATGGAAGTAGCTGATTATGATACCGACCGCCTCAAATATAGATGGGAGATTTTTCAGTGTCTTCCCATTGTGCTTCGGACTACAGCATGAATTACACATAAATTACTGACCGTCCTCAATATTCATTTCACGGCATCAAGATTTCGTCCTTGTCCCTCATGTACCAATCTGCTCAACACATTCCTTCGGATTCAAGGCGAATTCTCTGAGGTCCCCACAACACACGGGATTGTACGCAAGGGCAAGTACACACAAAGATACTAGGGAGCGAAGTACGCAAGTTAAACTTTAGACTCCGCGTCCGCGCGTGTCTCGATACACTGGGCGGGGTTGGCGCTTCCGTTTGCATTCGCGTCTGCCTGATATGTCGGTTGACAGACCTAGTGCACACTGAGCTGCTTCAAGAGAAAAAACGGGTAGGGGAAGGGGTTGGTGACGTCGGTGGGTGGATGGTCAACATGGGCATCGCGTCGTCGCTGCGGGTGATGAAGGAAACGGCGATGGCCAGAGAAAAAAAAGCCTCCCACGCACTGCAAGACTATCACTTCTACTATTCTCATCACCCGTGGGCAAAATTAACCAGAAAACGTTTTCAGATACATCGGAATGTGGTACACATGTCCATAAACACTGCGGAGTTACAAGAGGAGTTCAGGATTTTGACGAGGTATCTCGTAAGTGACGGGGTCTACGGTAAGTTTTATTGGCACCTTGATCATGATCATACGATTGTAGAAATGTAGTTAACCCTGTAAACAATGTAAATCATTCGTTATTTTAAGGTCGACTAAATGTCACTATTTAATGCGAAAGGGGCAAACAATACAAAACAAATCTGTATTCTAATATTAAGGTAAGAAATCATTAAATATATTATGCCTTGTGCACTAGTTTGATTGTACATCGACACAGGACTATTTTCATTTATTGTGTTACAAAATCGTGTTCTTTTAATATACATGCTCATTATATTAATGATAAAGCAAACTATTCCCGAGTTTCTCCAACATCTAATGTCATATTAATAAACATTCTGGACAGTAAATCATTGAAGTCATGGTTATAAAAAAAGCGGGTCTAAAAATTCGATATGCAGCACTCAATCATCTAATATTTGTACAAGAGGAAAGGCGCGAAAGGGAAGGGACGTGAAAAGCCAACCACTGCCTCCCACCCAGCAGCAAACGAAGGCGCGAGTAAAATATAGTGGTTGACAGCTGAAGAGGGATGGGGGGATGCCACACATTGCGCGCTGTCACACTACGACATAGCCACCCTCTCACAACAAGTGATTAACATTAACAACAAAACCAACTGCTGCACACAATTCCCGCTCACGCAACGTATTTTATCGTAATGAACATTCCCCTGGACACGGTCAGCTGAGTAATTGCGACATTCGAGCCATGCGAATGTTTTATTCTATAATTTGAAGTGACTACACTGAGCAACTGCCGAAGCCACTCATTCGATTTTGCTTAGAATACGGCGATTTCGCTACCACTTGACAGTCTTTCTTCTAATTTTATTCGTTTCGTAGTGCTTCTGATTCGCAAATATCATAGCTAGGGGCGGATTTTGGTGACCTAAAACATCGCTTAAAAAAATGATCAATGAAAATGCTCTTAAAATGTTTTTCAAATGCCCTAAAAACGAAGAAAAATGACGTAGAAAATGTGATGAAAACCTGTTCGGATGAACAACTCAAAGCTGTTGAATATGTTATGCAGCTTCTTCCATTCAAGTGAACATAGCTTGCTAACTTTTGATTTGCACCGTTCTTTACCAGAAAATCTCTGTGATTAGAAATCTCAGAATCTGCCCAAGTAGCGATGCTGGGTGTCACAGGAATCTTAGATTACATATTTACAACGGCTGGTATTATAATTACAGAGCCAGGAAATCGAATAGGCAATTTCGGAATTCTTTGGAGAACATTTGTTGCATCTCGTGAATATTATTTGAAGCAAATACCATTCAAACGATATTAAAATCAATTAAATAAGCGAAAAACGCAAAAAAATAAGAAAAAGGTAAAAATGACTTAGTAGTTGAAATCGACGAAAAATGAAAAGAAAAAAAACTATAAAAACAGATCATTTCCTTTTGCCATAAAATAAAAGTAATTTCTACACTAACGGGATTGTTGTAAAGTGAAATAAAAGAAAATTACATTTAATCAAAATCTGCCCCCCCCCCTAATCATAGCTTTGTTTTCTGTATGCGGAAAGGGGCGTCCTGATGGTTAACCCACAGTCAGAAATTTCTGCATTACTTTTAATATACAAGTACACGAAAGTAATTTTCATGTACGTAAATTAAATTTAGTGTACACAAGTTAACAGTCGTACATCAAAACTACGTGATTTTAATCTAAACATCAAACTGAACTAGAGGTACATTAATCTGCCTTTAATGTACAAGGTACATTAAAATTAATGTACAATTTACATTAAATTTCATGTACAATTTACATTAAATTTCATGTACAATTTACATTAAATTTCATGTACAGTCTTACATTAAATTCCATGTACAATCTTACATTAAATTTCATGTACAGTCGTACATTAAATCAAATGTAATTTCTGACAGTGCAGCCACGCCCAGACGGCGGCGACGGCGCTCTCCCTGTTAGGACAGCGATATGGGGCAGTGGGCATGACTCAATCCCCGCCGCGCCGTCAATGGGGCTCTGTTCGGCGCGGGGTCATTCGCTGCGAGGCGCGGGCGCGGGCACGAGCGTCCACGCGACGCAGATAACGCGGGATCAGCAAGCGGGTCAGGTGCTTGTGTGCACTGCGCACTTTTCGGGACGCCCCGCTTATCGGAGAGATAGCGTTTCAAGGAGACCGCGAGAAAAAGGGCAGGATGCGCGAGATATGCGAAATTGCTGTGGGCCACCATCTCCCAGGACATGTTCGTGGGAGGAGAACAAGCTGATAGTCTTGCTACCGTTTTTTCGAAATTTTCGATTTGAAGTACCACGAAAGGTAACTTAATTTGAACGTTAAAATTGTACGAACTACCTCCCCATGGTCCAATTGTGCCTGCACAGTGTTAGGCAGATTCTGTTGGAGCAAGATCTCACTAGTTTACTCGTAGGTTTGAACTCTTCGACATTTTTTCTTGAAGATTATTTTTTTTAAGTAACGGATACAGTAGAATAGAAAACGCGTATCAAATGTATTTTTCAGCGCGATAAATTCACGTTTACAATGCATTTTCAGCCAGTAACAAACTATAGCAACAATATTTCATTATATTGTATGAGGTATTTACGATTCATGTGTTACTCACAATAAGTTTCCAGAATTGTAAGGTTCATTCTTTTTAAGACATTCTATGAATAAAAAATTAATTGGCCTCATTGACTCTGAAAGGCTTTTACGAGCTGAAAGTAGAACTCCAAACTTCGTATTTTACTATATCAACATTTTTAATTTAAAATCGATCGTCATAAAATATTTCAGGACGGTGTTTCTCAGTACCAGTATAAAGAAGCTGACAAACAACCGAAATCGGTGAATGAATAAATGAAGTAGAAACACCATCGCAGACAGCACAGCCAATAAAGAAAGTTCCAAATCCAGAACATCACCAATAATACAGCGATTTCAGTACTGACCAACACACAACGCACATCATGACGCTCCCGCGCAAGGCCACCTGTGCACCTGGAGCTGGCACCGCCGCGAGGTCCCGGCGTCGCGCCCCGTCGGGCTGTCGCCGTCGCGGTGGCGTGTTGACATACGCGGTGGTGCCGCCGCCGCAGCAGCATCAGCCGCCGCCGCCACGGCGTCGGGGCGTCGCGACGTTGCCAAACGGCCGGCCCGCGTCCATTCACAGAAGCGAGAAGCCTCGCTCGGGCGGACCCAAAAACATCCGCGCCGATCGGGGTGGCGGCGGCGGTGGCGAGGGCCGCGCGGGGCAGAGGAAACGCGGCATGCCGCGCCCAGAGGACGCCCCCTACCCCCCCGGCGGCGTCCCGGCGCCCCGCCGCCGGCCCTCCCCGCTGCGCAACCCACACGTCCGCCCGCCGCCCGCGTTTTTGTCGCGGTTTCCGAGACCTTGCCAACAATTTAGTACGCTTCGAGTGCGGCGCGGATTTTTGCCAGTGCTGCCTGGGGCGCGGGCGCGGATGCGCGGGGCGGCCGACGCGCGGCGCCTGCGGCAACGCGCTGGACCCGAGGCCCACGAAAAATCAAAGCCGAGCCGTCGGAGGCAGGATGAAAGTTGAAGGTTGCGACGATCAGTCGCAGGCTGAGTGCTTAAGGTTTTTGGTGTTTTTTTTTTTTAGTCTGTTTTTGTCGTTTCTCTCCGAACTGGTTAACAATATCAAGCTACGGCGCGTCGTGCATCACATGTAAATCAATGTGCTTGCGACATTGGACGAATAAGCAGTTTTGCACTTGATTTCACGCTCTGTCTGATAGTGAAGAATATTCAGGTAACGGGAGACATGTTTTCATTAATATACATTTTTTTAATGTGTCAATCTTACACATAAAAGAGCTCGAAATCGAGCAACCAACTAAAATAAATGTAAATAAAAAATGAAGGAAAATGTATGCGTTTTCTTTGTTTTCATTAAAAATGTATCAGTGCATTCACCTATTGTTCTGTATCAAGCTGAATCAAAATTATAAGGCAGCTTCCACTATTCTTGTAAATCAAAGCATACCTATAACATCTCCTAATCATTTATTTAACCGTTAGCAAACTAATGTGTTTTATTACTTGACCAATCCCGTGATCCATATCCCACACTATAACATCTGCTTCATTTCAAATTAAGATTATAGAAATCCAGTACTTAAAAATCCATCATTACACATCTTGCGTATTTCCCTCCACGTGATAACCTTAACGATTGAATGTAGGGAAAGGAGAAAAGAAAGAGCACGTACACAAAAGCACACGGAGAATCGCCTTCTCCCTTTGTGGAAGTCCAACGAACAGAGGCGGCGGGATCTGCGATCAGCCTCTCGACGGCGGAAGCCGCCCCGGGCAGGCGGACCTGCGCCGCCGCACGTAGCGCGCCAAGGCACGCCTGTGCGTGCAGGTGCAACAACACGCGCACGTGCGCGCCTCCGGCGGCTGCCTCCGCACACAGTGCCTCTTGTATCGGGACGTTCATCGGCACCACACGTGGATGATACGTCTTCTATTGTCGCCTTTCCGGTAGATGTGGCCGCAGCTGACGTCACGTGAACCTTCGCAGGTCTCTCTTCATGATTATTACGGAGTACAAGTAGTAACATTGTTTTTTATTTATTTATTTAACGTCAAAAAAACTGTTAAAACTGCGTATGACGTGCTATGGGGAGAAGATAATTCTGTGCAGGTTTTCAAAATTCTGTGATCCTTACACTAAGTACTATACTACTTGAATTTTGAGTTAATTTTTTTTAAAAAAATACCAACGCTCCCATGTAATAAAATCTATTTTCAAGAATAAATCAGCAATAAATTGTGGGCTCTTATCCATGATGTCCTTCGTCAAGGCGCGAAAACATGGAAACGACAACTTGAATAACTATATTTCCTACTGAATTCTAGAAGTCGTGCACAGATAATGAAGTTACATTTATGTCCAGAAGCAAAACAAGGGGCCATCTCAGCATTTGCACAGATTCATACCAATTCGGCATTAACACTGCCTTCGCCACCCTCTCCGGATGCTGCGACCTGCCCTGCACTTCCTTTTCATTTAACGAGCACCTGCTTGGGGTTATATAATTCAGTCCACTCCTTCGAAACGAGTTCCCACATCGTAATTTCAAATGAGATTCTCTTTACATTTCTAGAGACCGTCGCAGCAAGGCACACCGACCAGACTTTAACATTATCCACGCCGCTATGTAAATGTATATTGATTAGTCACTCACCTCCGCGCGAATATGTGATCAATCCCGATACACTCAGGGTACAAAGCTAATGGTAATGTAAACAACTGGTCTCGGTAGTGAAGTCATCCTTTTTACATCCGTTAACCCTGCCGAACCTTCAGAGTTCTCTCCCTGTTTTCATTCCTTTCGGAGTCAGGACGCTGTTAGAGAAAAAACAGTGAATTCATTATTTCCAGGTTACACAAAGGGACAAAATGCCCAAATAGTACGAGTGTTGCGGGAGGTGAACTTATTTTTAATTTTAGTCATTTCTTTGACTTTTCCATTTCGAAACATAATGATCTCCATGCGACAATTATTTTGCGAGATGAAAAACTCAGGAAAGTTTTAGGTACGACATACGGCACCCCTGAGCTCTCGTACAAAAGTTCCCTAATTCAGGCCGTCGCTATTATACTTTTTCCCCCTTTTCCTTTGTCTCTTTCTTTTTCTTTTACGACAAACTCAGTTATTCTCATGGTGTAAAAATTGAGTTTTTTTTATAATATTTCTTGGTGATAACCCTTTACTAACAAAAAAACATCGCGGCAATGTGAACAACCCATGTTATCATGGGGAACAACCCATGATAACATGGGTTGTTCATAATTCTGCGTTTGGGACATGCCTTCCAAGATGTTCGGTGTAATCTGCTTCGCCTTAAAGATGCGACATCGACAACGAAACACGATATTCAAAAATTAAAACATCGAAATTACATTAACATCGACCAAAAACCGTCGATGTTTTTAAGGTCTTTAGTATCCTCTAACATTACAGTTGAGCTCGACAAAATTTTATTTGACAGTGGTCGCGTACTTTATTTTATAATTACAACTTAACTGAAAACTGTTAAAAGAAAGTACTAGCGCATCAGTTCATATCGGGCGTGGGATAATCTGCTCGATGAAGGTAGTAGGTAGTACAAACCGTGTTGGTTTAGTTCAGGGGGGGGTGTGCGAGTGGCGCGGGCGCACCGGATGCGGCGGGGGCGGGTCCCGCCTTCATTCAGTGCGCCGCCGCCGCCGGCGGCGGCGGCGGCGCCGGGGGCCGAGAGCGCAGATGAAAGCGCCGGCCGGATGCGGGGCGGCGCTGACCACGCACCCCCACGAGCCCCCCCCGCGCCCCGACGCTCGGCCGACGACGCGACAGGGCCTCCGCTCCCAGACTCGGCGAGGGCGAGGGCATGGGCGAGGGCATGGGCATGGGGCGAGGGCGAGGGCATGGGCGAGGGCAGGGCATGGGTGAGGGCGAGGGCATGGGTGAGGGCGAGGGCATGGGTGAGGGCGAGAGCGATGGGCATGGGCGAGGGCAAGGACAGGGCGAGGGCGAGGGCATGGGGAGGGCGAGGGCATGGGTGAGGGCGAGGGCATGGGTGAGGGCGAGGGCATGGGCGAGGGCGAGGGCATGGGCGAGGGTGAGGGCGAGGGCATGGGTGAGGGCGAGGCATGGGTGAGGGCGAGGGCATGGGTGAGGGCGAGGGCATGGGTGAGGGCGAGGGCATGGGTGAGGGCGAGGGCATGGGCAGGGCGAGGGCATGGGCGAGGGCATGGGTGAGGGCAAGGGCATGGGTGAGGGCGAGGGCATGGGTGAGGGCGAGAGCGAGGGCATGGGTGAGGGCGAGAGCATGGGCATGGGCGAGGGCGAGAGCATGGGCATGGGCATGGGCGAGGGCGAGGGCATGGGCATGGGTGAGGGCAAGGGCAGGGCATGGGTGAGGGCGAGGGCATGGGTGAGGGCATGGGCGAGGGCATGAGCATGGGCATGGGCGAGGGCGCGTGCGCACGCTGCCGTTGTGGGCAACGGCGGAAGCGATGTCAAGAGAAACGAACCAAAATATATAAATATTTCAAAAACTACTGAAATTTGTTTTCCCATTTAAAGACAATATACCCCCCCCCAAATCGAAGGACGTAGTAAGACAGTTTTGTGTAACAAAATATTTGTTAGTTTTCGATCGATTAATGACTGCTGTTTGAAACATTAGCAAGAACGTGGTTGAAATTTCTTTTGTTCATAAAAATCCGCTCGTCCTTTAATCAATGTACGCAAGGGCAGGGGGTAAGCGGGGGGGGGTAAGATTGACAATTCATGGCGAAGATATGGAGGTCATAGAAGCGCAGCAGCATTACATTTGATTTGTAAGAAAGATTCCAAAACATTAATTGGAAACGCGCATCTGAAAAGTTCCGTTTCGACGTATAAATATAATAAAATGTAACGAAATGTGCAGTAATAGGTAAAATATGTAATTATATATAAATATGTAAAATAAAAATAGTTCTAATTCATTTAAAGTATCTTGTAAACTCTAAAAATTATTATTCAATGCAGATATCTAGTTCGTTTTTTTATATTAAACACATTTATTAATTTTGGAAGATTTACATCGTTCAGTACAATTACTTGGCACATGTATTTTCAGACTTATTCTAGTTAAAATATCTAAACTAACTTAATCTATACATTGGAGAGGATACTCTGGGGGAGAACCTCGGTGTTAAGAATCGTGGTTGGCTAAAAGTTTGAAGAATGCTTCAAAGGAAATGTTTTATTCGAGTGTGGGTTAGATTTTTCGGAAGTTTGTAATGGGATGCTGCTGGTACGTCTGTTAGGTTTTGGTAGAAGTTGTGTGATATTTGTGCTATTTGGTTTATTATTGTATTGATGTTTAATTCTGAATGAAGTTGTTTATTACTTATGAACCAGGGGCATTTGTGATTAATCTTAAAAATTTATTTTGCATTACTTGAATTTTATTGACATTTGTGGGGCTGCGTTTGTCCATTTGGGCATGCATTAAGAGTAGTGGTCTGATTATTGTTTTGTACAATGTTGTACTGTTTGTGTATAACAGATTTATGTTTGTTGATTAGTGACCGGAGTTGGAACAATTTATTTCTTGCTTGTTTAATTTTGATATCTATGTGGGTTTTCCAGGTTAGTTTTGTGTCCAGATGAAGTCCTAAGTATTTTATGGGTAGTGATGGTGGGGTCCAGGTGATGGGGGAGTTGTTTATTACCAGCTGAGTAGGAGAGGTAAACTTTCTGAGTGAGAAGATTTTTGCTATTGTTTTGTCGGGATTGAGTTGAATTTTCCAGGTTTGCCCAGGTTTCAATGTTGTTTAAGTGATTTTGAATTTGTGATCGTAGGTTACTTAGCAAGTATTCTGAGGTGAATAGGGCTGTACCGTCTGCGAATTGAGCTATATTAGAATTTGATGATAATGGAATGTCTGCTATGTATATGTTGAATAATGTTGGAGATAAAGAGGAGCCTTGCGGGACGCCTGCTTTGATAATGTGTGGGGTGGAGTGGTAATTGTTGACTATTACTGAGCTGTGCGATCTGATAAGAAACTTTTGACGATTTATATCTAGTTCCTGTCAAAACATGTAATTACGTGGAAATCCGTTCCCTACTAATGACATTCGAGTGAATAATCGCAATACGCAAAACTTCCTGCATCAGCCCCGCGAGGTGTCGCGTGCTCCGCGCGCGCTCTCCCTGGGAGGGGCTCCTGCGGCGTCACGGGCGGGGGGCGGGGGGGGGGGGTGGGGGCGGAGGGGCGGGGCGCGTGGAGGATGCAGAGCGTGAACCGGACGCCGCCCGCTGAGTCGCGCCGCCCCCAGTGCCCGCAAGCCGCCTGCATCCGGCCGCCGCCAACGCCTGTCGACGGCGCCGCCGCCGCCGCCGCCGCGCGTCCTCGCGAACGGCAGGCAGTCCCCCCCCGCCAGTAACCCACTTTGCAATCCAGTGGGTCACACCACAGCCACGGGGCGAGATATGGCACATCCCCTGGACGCTACGTACAAGACCTACGAAGCGGCCTTATCCCTAGGACACTACGTACAAGGCCCCGAACGTAACACCGTACAAGACCTACGAAGCTGCTTACCCCTAGGACACTGCGTACAAGGTCCCGAACTGTTAATTTCAAGAACGCTTTAATCCCCTTGCTCTTCTTTCAATAGGGATCACACACATAGTTTTAAGGCGTTACGTCTTCGCACGAACTACCAGAAACTATAGGACCGCATCATCTGGCCTCTACTACTTCATTAAAAATTTGATAAGTTTGAGGGGAAAATTGCTATTCTGAGTCTTCTCTCCCACCCCGTGGGTTTGAAGCAATTCCCAAATGTATGCCTTTATCCCGCTCGGTAACTTACATGATTTACACGGAACATTTTGTACTGCGAGTTTAGATTTACTTGGTCCTAAAATCTTTTCGAGGCCCAACGAAATAATAGTAAATCAGAATTTAACTAACGACCTATAAAATACAATTGATAAAATATTTATTTAGATAATTCAGTTTTTACGAACAGTTGCTAATATATCTTTAATTGTGTACCCAAGAAACAAGAACTGGACCTACCAAAATCTAAATTTCCTCTTTTTGGCTTTGAATCGCATTTGCTAACTATCAACTTAATTCAATTAGGTAAAGAAGAAAGAATAAGTGAGAATTAATACTTTACTAGTGTACCCGTGCGAGAACTCCCGCATAATAAACCCCACACTCTTCCTATTTTTCCATTTCCATATTAAGCCTGTAATATATCTCTGTCTTCAAGATCTTCTTATCCTCCGACACTTGTTCTATATGTATCCTTGAAATTGATAACAATACAAAACACCCCTCTTAATACAAACTATTCTTATTTAACGTTATTACCGAGCAGAGAGATACACCCGTGCAATTCAATCCCGTAGAATATCAAGAAATAAGTTCTCTAGCAGATTCTACAGGCTCTGAGCGGATGGGATAGAACCGAGAAGCGTCGTTTGGTTGGTTGGTGTTTCGTCAACACTTTAGAGCATTTGTCCCGTAAGTGTAGTGCTGTTTTTCCTCGGGAGATAGCGGTGATATTCCCCGCTGGATGGCGAGATCCGGCGTCGACCTACCGTCGGCTAGCGGGATTTTCCCCTAACCAGGACTCTCCCACCAGCGGGGCACCGCCCCAGCCGGGACAAGCTCTGAACTCCCGACCGGTCTTCCCGGAATATGTGCAAGTGTAACGCATGTTAGTGTATGTGTGAGTATGTGTATGTTTGCGTATGTGTAACGGCAGAGGATAAGACAAGGAAGACGAAGAGGATTTATTTAATGATATAGATTAAAATATACGACCTAGTGTTGCGGGTTGCATTTGACATGAATATTTATATTTCTTTTTTAAACAAATCCTTCATATTTTTAAATATGAAAGTGCAATTCGTCACATCTCCGTGCAATTCTCTTTCTTTAGAGACCTCATTTATAAAGATTGGTTGCGTGTGAGAGCCGCAAAAGGTATGTATACTACTGAAATAATATAGAAGACGATTCCATACTATTGTAGAGAAGTTCAGGATTTTATTAAAAATAGTATAAAATTAGAGTCTAACTACGAACAGTCGTACGGTACTCACGAAAAAGAAAAATAAAGAAATCCACTACATCAACATTGGTGGTCAAGACAATCAAGAAGAAAGCTCTCCGTAGTTGAGGCCTGGTACGTGACCGAAGCTAATTATAAACAAAGTCAAACGTGCGAGTCGCATAGTTCCGCGCGTCAACAGTGCATCTTGTTGCACAACGTACGCGCAAAGGCCGATCATAAAGGAGGCGGACGAGAGTCAAGGAACCCGATCTGGCGTGCGTGTTACGTGGCTGTCGCCCACCGCGATCCCACGGTCGCGGAGCGCACCGCCGCTCGCCGTCGCGCCTTCTTTTGTCAACGCGTCTCGCGGCGGACCAGCGGTTCCCATCGGAGACGAACACCGGCGGCGGCGGCGGCGGCGCTCGGGTCGGGTCGCGCGCAAAAACGCTCAGCGACCTCGTCCCTCCACGCGAAGGCCGCTCTCTCCGCCGCCGCCACAGCCCCACAGTGGGCCGCCAAGAAATCTGCAGCCAACAAGAGCGGCTCGGCGTCAGAAGATATTTAAGAGGGAGATCCAACTTTCGGAAGTTGCTTATTCATTTCCGATTGATTGATTGATTTTTTTCGTGTTTCCGGGCGCGTCAACTGCTTTGGTCATTAGTCCCGTTAGTGTAGTGCATGTTTTCTCTCGGGAGATGGCGGTGATCTTCCCCCGCTGGATGGCGAGATCCGGCGCCGACCTACCGTCGGCTAGTGGGGTTTCCCCTTAACCAGGACTCTCCCACCAGCGAGGCACCGCCCCAGCCAGGACAAGCTCTAAGCTCCAGACCGTTCTCCCGGAATATGTGGTAGTCTAGTGCATGTGAGTAAGTGTGTGTGTGTGTGTGTGTGTGTGTGTGTGTGTAAGGGAGAGGATAGGACAAGGAAGAGGAAGGAAAGATCGCGCGCGGTCCGTGGCCCGTTTGGTAGGGTACTGCTCCGGCATTCGCCTGGTGTTGATCGGAGAAACCACGGAAAACTACCGATCAGAGCAGCCCGCCGCTAGAATTCTCCTCCAGACAGCGACTGAATTCGACTTAGCTGAAAAGCTAGTATCGAACATCCTGCCGCCGTCAGGACTCGAACCTAGGACCTCCCGGTCAGACGCGCTGCAGTGACATCAGTTGATGCACTGAGCTACCGCTCCCGGTTTATTCATTTCCGAACTCTGTACGTTTTCAAATGTGAAGAGGACGGGGAGGTTGGTTTTATTTTCTTTCAGTTTTGATACACTAAACGTACTCTACTAACATGTTTTCTCGTAATTTAAGGGTACGATTCCTGCCTGTAACAAGGAAACCAACTAGAGAGCTGGCTGGGTCGTCGCGGTCGAGGTTTTCGCTGCCCGCCAGTCTGTCCATTCTATCACTCCCTCGATGAGAATATTGATAAGAAGCAGCTATCGCGTTCTCTGCACTAGACGGCCGTTCAAATTCGCAAACGCTCGCATTTTGACGGTCGTCAAGTACATACATATACGAGTACATCATGCAAACTCAACAGATCCGTCCGTTCCATGTTCTCCTCTGACCCATTTCCACAGGAAATCCACGTGGGACTGAAGGAAGCATCGCATGCAACTGCGAGAACTGAGGCCACACTGCAGTGTTACCGTGCCCTGCGTTGTTACTAGACTAGAGCCGCTCGCACCCGAGGCCTTCCCTTGTCTGCCGTTGGCCCGACGGTACACTCTTGCGCAAGTCAAGAAGCGACCCGCCAACCACGCGATTCTTCCTTCCCTATTCCGTCTCCATTCTCATTCCTGAGGTCTACCTCCTCCTTGTGCAAATCTCCCGGTCATCCCCCTCTGAAAGGGAGAAAGCTCCTACAAGCATCAGAGGACCGCGATGCAGCGAACATGTGTAATTCTCCCCCACACGTGTCTCGAGAAACGAAACAATATTTTAAAGGAATCTTGCAAAAGATTCCGCGTTTTGAGATGACACATATTTTGTGCTGATTTCATCACACCCGCGCGTCCTTTGACTCCTTTGGCCCAGTGTCTGAACGCGGCGCTGTAGCCGCCGCCGCAGTCGTCGTCGCCGTGGAGGTTTTGCGTCGACCGCCCCCTCTCCTTGCCCGCGAGCGGGAAATGCCATACGGCGTGAGTTCTTTGAAGAGGCGCGCACACGGGCGCCGGCTCCACTTCGCGACTGGTCTGACCGGCCCCGTTCCGACGCGACGCGACGCGAGAAATCCCCACAGGGGAAAGAGAGCCACCACGCCAGCACAAATCGGAGGACGTCGCCGACGCACCAATAGTATCGGCAGACTATAACTCAAAATAATAAATTATTTATGCGCTTTGTAATTCATGATAGAAAGACGAGAACAAGATCAGACCAGATGAAGCATACAGATTCTTTGGAGGAGCCATAACAACCAATTGGACGAGACGAAATTAATATCTCACGCTTTTTTTAATTTAAAAAATGGATTCAGATCATGGTTTGCCGATGCCCAAGTAAGCCACAGAAAGTTTTTTGAATTGCGACCGTGAAAAATAACTTGATTATTAATATTTCACAAGTTGAACAACGTACCATTCTGCCAAGTATTCGAAATAAACTCCACGCATTCTTGTGATTCTTCTCTATTATCCATTATTAATATCATGTGCAACTAGTAGTGGGTGCAGTTCAAATACCGGCTTTTAAGAATGCCAACTACTGATACTTGTATAGGTTACCTGGGAGCGAGGAGGAAAACATGTAAGCTGTCGTGTTGATCGCCTTGAATAAAAGTCGTAAGATTGCACTTCTCTGCCTCCAAAAGCAACGTGTTTTTCAAGGATTAAACACGTTGCCGGAATATACACTAGATACCACGACAGTAGCATATACGAAAAAATTCAATCCTTTTTTGACTACTTGTGGACTTCACTGAATAATATACACGTATGCGACATTTAAGCTACTACATCTTGTAAGTCGAAAAAAAAAACTCCGAAAGAAGAATATTTTGTGATATGTTCTATTAAACTTACTCAGATTAAAAGACTACCATTTGTTTATTTAAAAATGCAATTTTCTTCTTTTAATTCCGTTTGCCTCTTAAAATTCACTTCCGGAGAGAATTAATAAATCGAACGCAGTGCCTTTCGTAGCAACAGAAGCAGCTTTCTACGGGGCAATGTTTTAACGTGTGGTGCCGGAACTAGATCCTGCACCGTTTTGGTGTCCCAGAATTTACCGTTTATTATTAATAAGTACATAAATAAAAGCATGAAAATGAAGTAAGGCAAATGCTGGAGGAAATGGTGAAACCAACGAAGTCATCAGCAATCAGCCGGTGGTGCGTGAGCAACTGATAGAACTCGATAAATCTGGCAGCGGAAGGGACACTTTGCCAACCTCCCTAGTTTCGTGGGCAAGTCTCCTTTTGCCCGCTCCAGCCTGTTTTCTTCCGGTGCACCCTGTTTTCTTCCGTGCGCGGCCGCCTCTTGTGATGCAAATGGGGCGGGGCGGTGGACGGCCAGGAGGGCGCAGGTTGCTTCCTGCAGCTGCAGGTGCAGCGACAGGTCACCGCGCGCGTGCGCCTCCAGGGGACCCGCCCCCCCGACCCCACAAGCCCCACGACAAGCACACCCCTCGCACCCTGCACCTTCCCATCGGCCGCTCAAACATGTTGTCGTAACATCTTCAATAACGCTACTAGATCAACATTTTTTTCTAATTCCGCCTTCAGCAAAAGAAATAAATGATAAGACCTGTTCTGTTGTCGAAAAAGAATTGGTTAAAAAATATAAACTGGACAATAATAGCCATAGAGTTACAAGTTTAGAATTGCTTTCAAAGGCTGGACCAAAATGTTTACCAAAATTACAATTGCAAAATAATAGCAATTTATAAAAAAGAAAAGTGATATTTTTCCTCCAGGCGTGTTGCTTCAAAACCTTTTTCACTTCGCACTTTTATTTATTTCTATTTTTTGTGAATTTTATAAAATCAATATGTCTAGATGAAATTGTTTGAGTATACTTTTACCCCAATTCGGCGTTTGTCTCAATAGATGGCTTGAAAAACGAGATAAAGAGATGAAAATTCGTGCAATTTTGCTAAATTCAGTAATTATGTATTGCAACATTTCAATATACAAAATTTAAAAAGTAAATTCAGCCGTTAACAATTTTTGTATTACACGAAGATCCTCATAGAAACAAACTAACGAACCAAAATTGAGACACGGTGGAGCACATTTTTATCTCCTAAAAAGAAACGGAGAAGTAGGAAAAATTTACTAGCACATTTGCTTAATTAGGGAATGTTCCATTATAGTAGTTAGGCGGCGAGAGCCCACAACGAAACGGAAAAAATATCTACTAAACGAACGGAAGAGTAGCCACTCGCCACCTCCCCCGGCACTAGTAACTTTCCAGCAACCCGCCACGACACACGCATTGAGTTTCTGTTATTCCTGCAAGAGCTGTCATTACCGCCACCCACATAATGCGTGTTACAATATTTCTGGCAAGCTTACATGGTTACACATAAAAGAAATCGGCACTAAAAATTTAAGAAACGTACTGAATTTAAAAGGAATGCATTGTTTTCGGAAAAGGCAGTGATATTTTTCATGTAGAGTAAGGAAATTAAAAGTCTATTATTAAAATTTTCTTTAAGCAATGTATTAGAATTCACTACAACATAATTTTTTTAACAAATGTTCATTTCGCTCCTCGTCGGAAGGGATACTTAATTTAATTAATCATCAGAAACACTAACTAATGATGCTATAGAATGACAAAGACTTTCTCGTAGTGAAGATTTCTAGTTTCCTTGGTGTGGACTGTCTTTACGGTCTTACCCCATCCTCATCCCAGCTGCCATCTATCGTCGCCCAATATGCATTTTTTTGACATTTTCTGAACTCTTCGGTTTCCTACTGATAGAGCTGTAATATTACTTCAAGAATATTAAAGAAGAGTGAAACCTCGTCCGAAATACAAATTTTCATTCAAAAGTTTGTAGCCGTTTTTAAGAAAATGTCCATTAAGCATTACTGTATCAGCGAGAACTGGTGAATAATATCATAACACGAAGTTGGCAAATGAAGCAGTTGCCGGCAGCTATAGGAGACGAATGTCTTGTGTTCGGAAAATCTCTTATCAAATTTTGTCATTACATTTTACGTACGTAGTTTGACCTAGAGAACATCATGGCCAGTTTCAGGAAGTTTCTGTTGAAGGGGATATTAAGTTTATGGCGCCGTCACCATCAATATTTTTTAAACAATATAAAAAATGTTGGCTTAAAAAATCCATAATGAGAATACTCCTTTGGATGTGATGAGATAAAACGCTCGCCTGGTAATTGTTTTGAATAAATATATTAAAATAAAATAGATTTATGAGTGAAGCAAGGACACAGAACCCCCAACCCACCCGTCCGTTCGCACGGAAGTTCATCTTTCTTCAGAGCAAGGCGTTTACGACGGGGCGGGGTGGGACGAGCGGGCGGGAGGAGCGGGGCGGGGAGGAGCGGGGCGGGGAGGAGCGGGGCGGGGAGGAGCGGGGCGGGGGGGGCGGGGCGGGGGGGCGGGGCGGGGGGGGCGGGGCGGGGGGGGCGGGGCGGGGCGGAGCACGCACGCACGACGCGGCTTTACGCAGCCCTGAGGCGCGACCTTTGCAGATGTTGGTGCTGTGGTGGAAGCGTCGCCGAGGGGAGTCCTCGTTCGTGCCTCAGCCCGCCAACCTGCTCGCAGCGACACCTGCTTGCGTCACAGCGCAGCCTCCGTGCACAGCGCACGCCGCGCCCCACCCGCACCCGCGCTCGCGCATGCGCACGCGGCCGCGGCTGAACCTGCGCCTGCGCTGCCGCTCCCAGCTGGGTCGCCGGGAACACCGTCGAAACTTGGTGCCGGAGATGGGCACCAACGTGGGAACCGGTCCGCTTCATATTTACCGTTTGCGGGGCTCCCCAAGGGCTCATGAGAAATACCCCCCCCCCACCGTCGATAAAGCATTCATACACTGTTCACTAATTTACTACTGGAAAGGAAGTCATTCAATATCGCAATTCAATTCGTTATAAATAGCTACGAATTTACAAATAAATATTAAATACAGCATAAATGAAAAATTATTTATAAGATACATCGCCTCGGCTGTTCACTAACACCTACTATAACTACTTTCAGAGAAAAATTCTGATTGAGCCACTGTTACAGCATTTCATATCAAGTAAGATTAATTTGTAGCGATAACGTATTGATTAATTTGCGAGCAGAGAGACTGGACGTAACACTGGCAAAGCTCCGCTCCCGAAATTACCATTGTCTCCATAATCTTCATTTTCAATTATTATTATTAAATGCAAAGTATGAAGTTGAACTTATAGAGTACGAAATATAGAAACTCGTAATTGAAGTTTGCTATTGTTTATGATCAAATATGCTGTACTGTAGTCCTCACAGCACTAACCAATGCAGGCAAGAGCGAATACTAAACTGCAACTGTCACACTTTATGCAAGGTCTGACGCACAGGCAACCATACTCTGAACCACCACTGAACGCTCCATTGGTGCAGCGATGTCTCCTCAGTTCTGAATAGTGATAATATCCCAAACGCACTTACAATTCTTGCGGAAAAAGAACGGGGAGCACGAAGTAAACGACTGATACTAACTGGTATATAATCGAAAAATTAGGAGCGATGAAATGAATATCTCTATGATATACCTAATATTTGAGTGTTAATAATAAGTTAATAATAATTCAAGTGTTAATTTTACCTAAGAAGAAAAAAAATTGTCTGACGCAAGTTACTGTGAGATGTACCAACGCTATATACATGGTAGAACGGAGTATGTAATTCATTATTTTGTTGTTGTTTTTTTTTTTTCGCTTAACCGGTACTTAGTAAATAGGTAGTATACTATACAAGATTAAAAGGCGGTAAGAATGTAAACACCGCCTGGATTTTCATTTTTTTTTTTTTCAGTAAGTTTTGCATTGAGTCTTACAAGCAAAACTAATACAATATAATCGCAAAGAACAAATGACAGAATACAATTGACAAATGACAGAATAGACAGACTTCGGAAACAGCGCTGGGAACATATAAATAGAACAATTACATCAATTTCGTCTTCTAAAACAAGAACATAAGTCTAGAGACCGGAGTCATTCGAAAGCTCTCGACTGTCTCCGGGACAGGAAAACCACATAAACCCTAGTGCGTGCGTCCTGGAGCAATGCAGCGCCCAGAAAGGTAACGGAACGACTACAAAACTGCCTACGAAGCGGCATCACCCACACTGTGAAGAGAACATTCCAATCAATTAATCGTTCGCATAATTGGAATCCCACACTCGCAAATTGGTATTTTTTAATATTATTTTTCACTTCAGTTCAGAAACATTGGTTCTCCGCGACAACCTTCGCCAGCGAGAGATGTATTGCGCAGAAGGAAAATGTGAACGAGTGAAGAGCCCGCCATCTTCCCACGCGGATAAGCCCTGCGGCGGATCGGGAGGGGGTTGGGGATCGGAGGGCGCGACCAGGTAGCTCCTTTCATCCGACAGCGGGGCGGCCCCGCGGTCGGGGCTCCAATGGAAAGTTTCAGATGGCGTCACGCGGCGAAATACAGAGACAGGAAAGCGTATATTGAATGTCGTTCACGGTGTCACAATCAAGGAAACGATCTAGTCATGACCACACTTTGACTAATTGAAGCAGCAATTGTGTGACGCCATGTGTTCATGGTAATTAGCCCATCGAGGAAGACATTTTGTGACTACCTCTTTTGTATTTATACCGAAAGAAGTGAATGAATAACTGAAGAAGGAAATGAATAACCTCAACAATCTTTGGTACAAAGAAAAATTCCCATATCGTATGTTAAGAAACAATGTTTCCGTCCCACAATAATTTAAGTTAATCTCTTCAAGACTTTCGTTCTAGCAATAAAATAAAAAGCTGACATAAATACAATAATACATGCTCCAGTTTCATGATATGGGCCTCAAATTGTTGAATTTCACCAAGTCCATTAAGTAACTCATCTAGATACTCATCGGCAAACTACTTCAGGGTAGATAACGTAAATGCGATAAAAATGTTTACATAATTTTTTTCTTAGAAGGTGTTATCCAGAATTAACAAAAGAAACGTGTCATTTACGTGCTACTTAACTTATCTCTGTGTATAAGAAACATTTTGCGTTAAAAAATAAAGAAAAAAACAACACATCAAGCACTTCACGTCAGTACATCATTTACTCAGAAATCTATATCCGTGTTGTGTATCTCAATCGGAAAAAACATTTATCGAGAATTAATACATTGTCGCAAGTACCTCCGGAGGTACTACTACAATAAAATTCCTGAATAATAAATCACACTGGCTCATTCATGTTCCAGTTCTACTATTACTAACGACAATTTAAACTGCACACAGTATGACATAAAATATCGCAAACAATGCAATTGCTTGAATTTGAAACTCTTTGTATTTACTTTTACGAGCCACTCTAGAACTGCACAGCACGCAGGTGCCACCAGGAAGTTGTGAATCCTGTAGGTCCCATTGTGCAATCCGAGCCGCAATGGTACCAACTGCTACGCTATTGCGGAGTCGGGTGCCCCAACGGCCCCATCAACGTCCTCAAGACGGGCGCAAGGAATGAGAATGCAGGAGCAGGTAGTTAGGACGAATAGAATGTTCAAGGAGATCGTAGGACAACGCTCGATTCCTCTTAAGCCGTGCGCAATATATTATACTGAAATGAATACCTAGTTGTACAATTTTAGTTGCAGGACGTTTGGAAAAGTTATTTAGAATGTCGAAATTAATCTAAAACCTACTAACAGACGGATATGCTTCCTTCAGTTCCATTACAAATAAAGAAGATTTTAGAATTATGTCTTGTAACTCTTGTAAGTGTTACAATGTCCGCGTCTTTATTACATCAGTTCTGAACACTAGCTTGAATCTCAGTATTTTTACGTTCTGAGGTTGAGTAGTGATTCCGGGCGCGTCAACAGCTTAGGTCATTTATCCCATTAAACTGTCGTAAGTGTAGTGAATGATTTTCCTCGGAAGATAGCGGTGATCTTTCCCCGCTAGTTTGCGAAATCCGTCGCCGACCTACCGTCGGCCAACGGGGTTTCCCCCTAACCAGGACTCTCCCACCACCGGGGCACCGCCCCAGCCGGGACAAGCTCTAAGCTCTCGACCGGTCTCCCGGAAAATGTGGTAGTGTAGTGCATGTTAGTGTGTGTGTGTGTGTGTGTGTGTGTAAGAGGAGCGGATAGGACAAGGAAGAGCAAGGAAAGATCGCGCGCTGTCCGTGTCCCGATTGTTAGGGTACTGCTCCGGCATTCGCCTTGGGTTGATCGGAGAAACCTCGGAAAACTACCGATCAGAGCAGCCGGCTGCTAGAATTCTCTTCCAGACAGCGACTGATTTCGACCTAGCTGAAAAGCTAGTGCCGAAAATCTGCCGTCGTCAGGACTCGAATCTAGAGAACCTCCCGGTCAGAGGCGCTGCAGCTATCAGTTGATGCACTGAGCTACTGCTCCCAGTTCGTTCGGAAGAGAGCCTACCAACTTACTATGTTTTTAGGTCAGTTTGCAGAGGTACATTTCTCCAAAATTCCATAAATAAATAAATTAATTACAAATTACACATTTATGACAATCGTCAGAAACAAACTGTTTATAATGTATTTAAAAAATGTAACCCACAATATTCTCAGAGTAAGGGTAAACTTTTTACTGTTACAATGATGCTAATATTGTTTGAAAATAATATGTTAAGAAGGTCGCTTTTGTGTTAAAAACAAACTTGTATTCTGTATTTATGAAACGTCGTGAAGGAAACTTAAACACTGACGGTTCGATATGTTCTGCATTCACAATTGACAGAAAATGTTTTCATAAAGATCTCTCCTGAATTCACCCCAATCTCACAAAATCTAGACTATTTAAATTACCGGTACTCCAAGTTTTGTTCAGTCAATTTCGGAAACAAAGTTCTTCCTCTCACATAATCCAGTCAGCTCTTGCAGAGAATGTTATCGCACAATTACGCAATCGCCGACATCCAAGCGGAGGGCCAAAGTCCAGCGACCTGCGGCGCCGTCTCGTTGGCGGTCGAGCCATCCAGTCGAAGGTCAGTAACCGTGACGTCAAGTTTATCAACCCATCAACGATTATACGTCGGCTACTCGACCTGCGTGACGTCAACAAATGTCTGTCAATGAACAAATTGGATCTCTATTGGCCACCGCGGCACCGCCACGTCAACTCTCTTCAATCCCACGCCCTCCCCCCTCCACAGGGCTGCGTGGCGCGAACTCAGGAGTTGACGTGTCCCCGAACGAATCCCTTGCTCTTTGAATGGCGTGGATGTTTGTTTAATGCACTATAACCAGGGCTAGATTTACAAAGATTTAGGTCCCGAAACGCACTCCAAATTAATTTACTAATTAGCAGACCCATTTTTTTTATGTATAATTCCTGAGGTACCGGAACGTCGTTCCGTTGCGTTCCGATAGAAATCAAGCCCTACTGCGCTTCGCTTGATCGTAGGATTCGCAGGATTGAGTATGCGGAGGACCTGTGGTACCGATATACAGTGGGGCATCCTTTACAAAAACATAATATGTTCATTTAATATTTATCGGAAGGTTTTCCAGACGTGTAAATCAAAATTGTTAAATTGGTAAAAACAGAGTTGAAATATAAAAAAAAAAAAAAAAAACAGTAAAATACTTTTACGAATTTTACGTAATGTTATCCACCAAAATAAATTGTTAACATATTATCATGCTTGTCGACAATCGTCCACATGTATTTTTATTTTTCTGTATTTTCAAAATACAGAAAAGTATTTATTAAATCCAACAGTTTCTATGTCTACCTATCAAGCTGACAGATCTTTTTAAAACAATTCTCAAAAGCCTGGATTAACGGGGTCTATGGCACTTGCCATATGACCCCCCATACGATCTCAAACCGCTACTGATCCTTCAAGATATTAAACCGAAGCTGATTCCGCCCTAATTCCCATTCCCTTAAAAAGTTACGTATTTTGAGGAGAATCCATTTAATTAAGTTCTTTAATTTAAAATATGAGCGATGATATATCATCACAATACCCCAATTCCTGGCGACGAACGGATAAAAAAATTATCGAAGTTAGATTGTAACAAAACTACACATTCTAACAAAACAGAATGAAATAAAAAATATATATTGTTCACAAATGTTACAAAATGATGCGTGAATGTCCGTACATCATTACTTCCCAACTAGAAATCCGTGCGTTTTATTTATTACAGCAATCGTCTATTTTGAAAAAATATACAAAATAATAAGAGCGTTCGTTCACCTTCAGGCGCGAGACTATGAAGTTAACTGATAACTTTGAACTAAAACGGAAAGGTTAATTTGAGTTTCAGCTCTATTTAAATGTACACTACAATAATGTAATTTACACAAACCAGACATAGGAAAATGCGGAAGGCAAATTCAGCCATAAAATATGCAGAAATCCACTCAACGCATTAGCCTCAAAGTAGCATTTATCCATCGCCTGCCCGTTTCCAACGGTATTCCAAAGATAGGGAGCGGGCATTCGGAGGGCAAGTGGGCTTTTGTTATGCAAACACGGGCGGAAGGACGAAGGGGGAAGAGGCGGTCAAGGTGACCACGCGAGCGGCGTACCTCAAGGGTGAAGGGCGCGCCCGACCACAGCCACCTGTTGAGCGGAGACACACACGACGATTTTTACAAAGCTGCCTGAAGGAAATCAGCTGCTTCGGTGTCATCTAGTCGGAAGGTTGAACCTCACTGCAGTGACTTGTAAGGTCCCGATTGGATGGCAACATAACTGCTGATGAAAGGTCACAGGCAGCAGAGTAACAAACACAGTTTAGTATTACTGTTTGATTTATACATTAGAATCAAGCCCATCGATCGGAGCATCTCTACATCTCTACCGTTACGTTGTGTCGCGGGTTCTACAACCCTGCCGAGGTCGAATATTTTTCAAGGCCGCGCTAGCTAGAACGAAAAGTAAACCTTCACTCTTGCACTTCCGAATGAAGCAAGCAGGGCGCAACCGCGGAGTGACTGCTTTTGCGCTGACGGACGCCGGAGTCGCAGGGCGGCAGAGGCTCCAGCCGCGACGGAGATAAGGCGCGGGTACGTGGGGGCGAAAGGGGGGGGCGGGGTGGGGTGGAGGGAGCGGGAGGGGGAGAGGGCGGGGGCGGGTCGCGTGGGAAGCGCCCCCCTCCGAGCTTCTCAACGCAGCGCCCCCACTCGCGCCGCCGACGCAGCGCTTTGCCGTATCACAACAGCGCGCCGCGCCGGGGTGGCCTTCTCGGAAGTAAACACCCTACGCCCTGATGTCGCGCAACGCGATGTAGGGCTCGATACCACGTGTTGGAAATCGTAAAACGAACCTGGAATTGTCACGGAAGGAAAACAATAGCGTGATCCCTTATGGTTCATACAGCACAAGTTCCCACGCCCGATTTGATTGCTTCCACATCTGCATATTCAAAAGTATACAGGTGCTTTTAATTAATGATACAATAGGCATTTTATGCTGGAATACAGAAATAAATGACACTAGAAAAGAAAGAATTGCGGGGAAACGGGGAAGTATATTACCAAGTGAGAAAACGAACATTAAATGTCACACGACAAATTGTATTATGTGACGTATTATCTAAGTCGTATGTAAATGAAGAATGTTATGAAACTTTCAACGTTCATAATTATTACCATTTCACGAAACAACAAATGGCGGCCTGTACTGCGCTATTCTAATTTCCTTACGATGTGATGATTCTGCCGATAGGTTTATCATATTGATTTATTTACTTCATATTTTTTGGGTTTAGAACGGAATTGTGAAATGAAAAGCATAATATACTCGTAACCTTCTGAAGTAAGAAAATCTTATTTCATAAAATGTTCGAACAATGACCGAAGTCTCTCGTATATTATTTGGAGACTCATCATCAGATATGATTTCGTATACTCGTATTTATATTATTCCCTCTTGGTTCCTCCCCATACGATTTGTTTAGTAAAGTCTATTTCGATAGCCTAGTGAGGGGAAATTTCACATAATGTATTTAGTGACGTGCTAATTGTCACACGTGACATCCTTACACATACAAAAGCCACCGATGATATACGTCGATTTGTCGCAGCAATAGTTGCCGGGAAATGTGTATATTACCTACGAGAATGCGTACGCAACGTTGCATCAGAGATCTGTACAAACTACTCCTTTAGTTCGCTTCTCTTTTGACAGCTCAGAGAGACTCAAATTAAGCAAATCAAAAACAAATTGTTAGTGCGAAATGCAGAGAAAGTTTCATACTACAGTTAGCTATCAATATGTTACTCTTTCTTCAGAAATGCCACGTCTCAATAAAAACTAAGCAACAGAACATGAATAACACCAGCATCATTCTATGCTGGTGTTACAAACGACAACAATACACAACAAACACTGACTTTCCGCAGTGAGCTAGGGGGAATTACAGCCTTTGAGAGCAGTGCTGGGGGTGCGGCAGGCCAGTGGGGCGATGGTCCCGCCCGACGGGCACCCGCGGCGCACAGTGGGTCGAAAAGCGTACACAGACAAGATTCTGTTGCTTAAAATACACAGTTCAAGCTCACGTATGAAAAATAAACGTGTTATGTAGAAATAAAACAATTGAAAAATAATCCTTTTGAGTAAAAGTTCCATCGCCTTACATTTAATTACAATATGAGATGCCGAAACCGTGAAGCAAATAATTTTGACTACCCATACGATAAAAGGTGACAGACGGATGTTGATAGTAGTTAATAGAAGGCAATGGATTATTAGAACAATTGTGATACTATAATAATACTTACTATTAACAACTATCATAAGTTACGTAAGTGAAAAATGATTAGAACACTTGCATTCTTAATTCTCATTATGGCATTGATCTCATTTTCGTTAAGTTTGACTTTAGATGAAGTTGGATAAATGTGATTGAACGACAGTTGACTATTACTGATCTGCAGCATATTACGAATACTTCTTATCCTCGTAGCAATATTTCTACTTCGAGGACAGAATGAAGTTCAAAAACTTTCCCTCTTTTGCGCAGGGTCCTCGTTACAGCTTAATAAGGAATGCGATCTTTCCTTTCCAAATTCATCAGGATTTCCTTACAACCGTCGAGAAGTTCCGAACTGAAAATGATCAGTTTCGCAATTCATTCATTTTTCTCGGCCTCCTTTCCCGATTCGTTTTGTTGAGAGATGGGACGTTCGGCCCACTTCCGCCCACTGCGTGGCGAGGGCTGGCTGAGGGAGGCGTACAACGGGCGGAAACAGGAGCATGAGCGGGACAAGGCGCAGGGAGCGGGGGAGGGGGAGGGGGAGGGCGGGGAGTCAGGAGCAGCGAGGCGCCGCACCGGATGCGGAAGTCCCGCCTCATGCATATTCCCAACTCCCGTTCGGGACGGGACGGGAAGTGACTGCGAAGCAATGCCTGCACTCGCTGCTGCCATTGTGATCGGCGAACAGATTCTCGCCGGCGACGGCGCCCCCGGGTTCAAAAACAGGATGCACACCAACGCCACACCCACATCGTACGTCTTTGAGAGCATTTTTCTCTTCTTTCTAGGGTTTTATCCAGCCGACAGCCGGTTACCCTTTACGTCCCGATGGGACGCATACTCGACCATACACTAGACACGAACACACTTGCGGGCTCCTCTGATCTGGGGTAGCAGAACGCGAGGCCCTCCGCGACAACACATACATACAAAAAGGGACAAGGGACAAACAACCATGCCCAAGGCGGGACTCGAACCCGCGACCCTTCGGACCGAAGCGCTGAGTCGGTACTAGCTCTTAGCCACCTCGGCCATCCAGGTCGGCGAGAGCATTTTTTTGCATTATATATAATGCTAAAAAAAAGCAACCACCAGGTGTTTAATTTCCTTTACATTTTCTTTCAAAAAGCAACTACAAGGAGGTTGCTCTTTTTTCTTTAAAAAATTTGCAGGTTTATGAGCAGTTTTCTCCAAGCACACCAATTTACAAAACATTGTACTATTGCTGCACGCTATGAGACTAATACCTGAGAGCATTTCCTCGGGAACAATATGAATCTCACGCTTTGCAACGGCGACCTCTCTTTCACAGCGAACAGATAGCATAGTGTGCAGATGTACGACCACAACAGACCGGATGCAGCGAATGCGCTGGTACGGGAGCAGGTAAAACAAATTCCCAGAAGCAATGCGCTGACAAAAGCAATCATGAATAGAAGGGGAGTGATGATTGCATGAGGACCTTGCAAAACAGTGCTCTGTACCATCGGTGAAATTTAAACTTCTGGGCAAAATCAGACATCTGGAATTTATCTGATGTGGAATTTATTATTAAAAAAGCAAGATATCAGAAAAGAAAAAAGGAGAAGTAGAAGAAAAAGAAAGAAAGAAGGAAGGAAACTATGGCTGCTCCGAACAAACAGCGAACACCAGCAGGTTCGTCAGGAACCGTACCGGCTTTCAGACGCAGCAGCCACGCACACAGATCTGCCACACCCACGCCGGCGCGGAGGCACGTCATTACGCCCAGCCCTCCGGCCGCGCGCCCCACTCCCCTCCCCTCCCTCCTCCCACTCCTCCCGCTCCCGCTCCCGCTCCCGCACGGCAGGACTGCGAAGATCATACTTCGATTTCCTGAAAGTGGCCGATGACATTAGGTCATTGTTACACCCCCTGCTGTATAAAATGAATCTTTTGAGTTCATTCTCGATTATCCTTCTCAACGGTCTCACAAAATATGTGCTTACCTCTGTTAGCAAGATTCGTTTCATAAGGCAGATGTAATAATGACCTAATATCATCGGCCACCGTACAAAAATCGAAGATTTGTCTCTGCGCTCTTAGGACCGGTAGGTCCCAGTCATGTATGAAGCACGTGCCGCTGAGCCTCAAGCTTTCGATACAAACACCCAGGAAATCATGAATTCAGAGTCTATACACGAAACTATTTTCGAGGCTTAATAATGGCATGAAAAGCCTGAATAATCAAGACGGCGACAAACTTTGGAAAACATGATTATGACTGACTTAGTGTCTATCGACCTACCTATCTGATCTTTCCTTCTTTTTCTTTCTTTGGACAACTATCTTTTGATTTTCCGATTTCCAGTCCTATCAATCTGCCCATATTAAAGTTAATTTAAATAAGCTTCTGGCTGGGGAAAATGACTCTTCATATTTCGGAGTTGAAAAAGTGTTTTTCTCAAAAACTTTTAGATTGTCAGAATAACCGTACCGTTTCTTCGCATAGTTTAACTTTTATCAGAACCCTTATTTATTGTTATCTCCGTCATAAGCTACTTCCGTAATCATATACCAGGCGTTTTCATTCCGTGAACTTTTTTTTGATCTTCAGTAAAGTCTGTTTCATGAATTTTCGATATTTTATCGAAAAGGTCTAAATTAACCAGAGCCAGGTTCACTTCATGTCGATTTTCATGACGAGTAATGAAATGTTCGTGGGTATTTTTAAATTCTTTATCGTTATTTCACAGTGGTACTTTAAATTAGGGAGGACTTGAGGAACAGTAAGATTAATTAAAGATGAGGACGAAAGTGAATTTGAGAATACGATTTTTTGGGGAATATCATTTGTTTTAAGTTGTCTTCAATTACTTCGATGTATTTACATTAGTTATCTTCCATGTGCAATGTGAAGTACCATTAAATTCTCTTTTAAAGATTTGTTTTAACCACAGAGATGTTTGGCCTCTACCCAGGCGTACAAAAAAACTTTGACATTAAAAACTCACCAACGGCATAACTTTCCAGCCTCGATAATTGTGTGACATTACTCACCTGAAACAAAAGGAAATTAATATTAATTATACAAGCATATCTCAGAATCTTAGTACATATTTAGATCTATAATAAGTAACGATTACAGTCAACAATGTAAATGCTTTGCTATTAACATGACATGTGTTGTTAGTAACTTGTCACATTAGAAGCAAGGCATTTAAATTAATTAATTCGCACAATTTTACAAAACAATCGAAACACTGTTTCAATCAACCTTCCCTTCGACTATCCATAAAGGATTCTATGTTCTCCACGAAATGATTTTAGAAGAAAACAGATGTTTCGAACGTTTAAATTATCTTAGTATCTCGAAATTTAGTCATTGCCGCCTTTGAGTCGTGAGTAACTTATTATGAGAGCTTTTACTGCCTTGCACTTACACTATTCATGAATGTGATCACAAGAACATCACGAGATCATTAAAAATATTGATTTCCTCACTAATGATCGAATATTTTGTGCGTTAAATTATGAACCGTTACTTGAAGCGTGACGTAGAAAGCTAATCAGTCAGTGAAATCCGGGTTCCTGAACATAATACATGATTTCTCTTGGGAGTCGATCATCGATATAGATCAATACAAATAACACCCCTCTTAAAATACAATATAATACAATGGCAAATATGTGCAACTGCAACAAGCACGAGCAGAGATGGTAGTAAAGTTCTGGAGGAAGACCAGATTGTTCTCAATCCTGAACGATACGGACATCATTACTTATAAATTTTGTTTTGTAGTTGCCGTCACAAAGTACAAGTAACCTCTGGACTACAAAAGGTCAAACGGACAAGGCGCAAACAAAGAACAGTAGGCACGTAGGGAATAAGTTGAATGTCGTTTGCCGAGCCGGACTTGACGACCCCTCAGGGTTGAAGACCTCGGAGCGAGGTCGCTAGGCTCCAACGGCGCGGCGGCGGTGGCAACGACGAACGGACTTCGATAGTCACCACCACCACCACCACCAAGACTCGACTCGACAATGGCACGATAGCGAGTTAAATGGCGGCAAGTGCGCCTGTCTTAATTTATGTCAAGTTTACTCCGGGTCCCCGCCTGCTGACGCGGCCGAGGCTACCTCCTCGCCGTCTTCGCCTGGGCGGGAGAGAAGAGCAAGGAAGCGCTTGGTTGCGAGTGGCGCGCCGCTGGACCGCGGCGACGGCGGCGGAGCGAAGAACCTTCGGGTGCGTTCGGGCGAAGTCGGCTCGCGCTGCGCTCGAGAGCCTGGCGAGGCGAGGAGACAGCGGGAGGACGTCCACTGGCGACCTTGCCGAGGCTCGCGCGCCGAGCGGCGCAGAGGAGCAAGTGTACGAGAGAACCACTATCCCATCCCCGCTGCCAGTATCCATTCCAGCAATCTGGTCTCGATTCACCGAGTCGCTTCCTCCACCCACTTGCCAAAGAGAAAACTTCCTTCAGGAGCGCACGCACTTCTGTTACGATGAGTGGAGCCCAAAAGGCGATTTCGTGCGAATGCGAAAGGAGAATGCCGGCGTCATTTCCGCCGAGCCGTTTGAGGCTAGTCGCAAGGGACGGCGATACAAACCAGGCCTGTACGCATGTCACTGCCTAGATCGAAAAGTTTCCTTCTTTTTAGTTTTTTTTAAATGTGCCCAATTAATAACTATTTAGAAAATATACAATGTGAATATCAATAATTTTACTATTATATGAAAATACAATTTTTTAAAGGATATTTTCAAAATTTTAACATACTTCCTTAAGAAGAAAAATAAGTATATATCCCCCCGTCTTACGTTTATGATAGAGACACTGTAAAATGTCGGCGTTTTTGCTTGGAGATGCCAATATTTGCACCTTAAGGGTCAAGAGTCGTAACGCCAAACGCCATTTTCACTAACTTTGAGGTTTTGATACCAAAATAACTGTAAGAATTAAATATTTTTGAAGATGTAGAGTAGAAACCTCGAATACTTTTTCGTTCATCCTGAAGAAGAAGAAAAAAAAGTTGGAAATTGCGAACTGCGATGGACCTCTAAGGTACAGATATTCTAAACACCTTGCATCAAAAGGATTTTTTTTTCTGACAGTTTCTGTATCATTTTAATTTGCGAAAAGAGTCTATTCATAAAATGCCATTGCACCAATCGACTGCGGCTCACATGCCATGTTAAAGCCAATTCAACGATATGGAAATGTCTAAGACACTACTTAAAAACTTTAGAAGAAAACAAAACGATTAACTTGTACAATAATTTGAGAATGAACAACTAGAATCTTAATTGTTGAGTGGACTCGCACCCATCAAGTCAATTTAAGGAGCGTTGCATTTGATGATATCGTAGAACTCAGATAGTAAAATTAGTAAGGGGAATCAAACAAAATAGTGCATCTTTAACTGTAACCCGTAAGTCGTAACTAATAATAGACATATCTTAGATATATCAACGAATTTATTACGGGCGAGTACAATATTATTATAAAACATCACAAATTTTGCTTCAAAGCGTACGTATATGCTAGTGTCGAATGAGCTTGGCCCTATTGGAACAAAATCGTTCGGAAAACTGTAAATTTGCGTAATTTTATCTTCATTTAATTGACGCGATTTTCTTTCAATCCGGGAATATCCATCAAATTCACAATATCTAACATACAATGTGCTTTGAAGAGATAATGATGAATTTTTAAATAGTTTGGAATTACGCATCTATGTGCTCCTTGATTAGGAGACATTAAAAAGAAACAACGTATTTACAGAATCTTCTTATAAATTTGGGCTAATACAGCGTAAACATGTCGGACTTAATATATCGGGTGTACTAATATAATATACCGGTGTACAGATTACAGATTACGTTCTACATTTTCCTGTTTCTGCGACAGTTTAATGCGAATATACGGAGTCGCCTCCCTCGAAAACAAGAACAGGAAGAGCTAGTGTAAATCATTAAGCGCCGTTCGCGAGAGGAGTAACTAGTTTCCCGACATACACGATACCTACGTAGTTACCAACCACTACGCACTTGCGACTTCCCGCCGACCTTGCCTCTACCTGCGTTCCGCCCCCGCACGCGTCTGCGCCGTTCGCTCAGAGACATCGCCACTCATCGCCCCGCGCTTCCGACACGACACCAACTTCACTTCCACGGCCGCCTTCGCGGTCGCCGCCGCGCGAACGAGGAAAACAGGCGAGCGAAGCGGTGGCAGGGCGGGGCAGGGAGGGCCGGGTGGGGCGGTGGCGGAGCACGGGCGGTGGCGGGGCAGGCAGAGGCGGGGCTGGGCAGAGGCCAGGGCAGGGGCAAGGGCAGGGGCAGGGGCAAGGGCGGGGGCAGGGGCAAGGGCGGGGAGGTGCAGGGAGGGGCAGGGGCGGGGCGGGGCAGGGAGGTGCAGGGGCGGGGCAGGGGCGGGGCGGGGCAGGGGCGGGGGCGGGGGCGGGGCGGGGCAGGGAGGGGCAGGGGCGGGGGCAGGGGCAGGCGCGGTGACAGGGGCGGTGGCAGGGTGTTGGCGGGGGCGGGAGCGGGGCGGGTGTGAGTGAGGGTGCCTGCGGGGACTGCCCGATGACGAGGTACGCGACCGACATCGCATCACGCAGGCATTGACTCCCGTGCAGCAGGACCGCGAGCTGCACGGGGCGACTGGAGAAAAACTTTCGGCACCCTGCCCCCTACATTTCGTTTATTACGATCTTTAAATACCATTCTAAGAGAAAAGAAAGATGCCACAATAAAATGCAGAAAGTAACGAACTCGTAACTTCTATACAACAACCCAGACTTTTAGTAACCAATTACATATATAATGAGCCAACAATTCGAAACGAAAACATGTTTAAAGAGAAAAACAAAAAAAATGTTTTTCGTGCATTGAAAAATATTTACGAGTCATTTAGTAGTCCGTCATTTCAGTAAGTCAGCGTGTACTTCCTCATAAGCATATTCCCTTATTGTTTTATTGATTGCCAGGCTAGACTCCTCCACAGCATTATATTCTACGCGTGGCCTCGCCCTTGAGAAGCCCAAGGGAACGAACGAAAGTCTGCTTTTTATCGGCGGACGGGATCACGTGAGATGCCATTCATCATAGCTCCGGAGAACGGACGTTTTCACAGCAATACAGCGGTAGTAGGCTGTACGCCAGTTACTTCGGAGACACTCGACAAGAAATTCCTGAGTGGCCAAAAACGTCTAATGACTAACATTGGGTGCGAGCAGAAGAGAGAGCAGCGCGAGTACATTCGAAGGGGATTTTCCGAACTTTTCCCGAGTTTTATTTCGACTTCCGTTTCCCAACCAGGGCGCCCCCGCTCGCGCCTGGCAGGGCATCTCGTGCGGCGTGGCGAGGGGTAGAGGGGGGCGGGAGGAGGGAGGGGGGTCAGCCTCTGGCGCCAGAGGGGGCGGCGGCGACGCGAGATGGACGCAGCACAGGCGGCTGCGGCGGCAGGGCGGGGCTGGGCGAGGAGGCGAGATATTATTAGCTGCTCCTAAAAATATCCTCACATTCACACTGTCAAACAGGCAGGAAGGCGGCGGGCGGGAGGCGGATGGGGCAGCGAGCGGCGGACCGGAGCGGTGGGATGTGGGCTATGGGAGGCGGAGGACGAGGGGCAGCGCGAGGCCCGAGGACGTCAGAGGACGGCGGTGGCGAAGGGCGGGCGGGCGGTCTGGGAGCGCTCGGCTCGGGGGCTCCACACGGTTTCCTCTCGCGGCGCCCGCCCGCCCGACCTGATGCCATTTGGCAAGAGGCGGGCTGCTACGGGATGATGCCGACGTCGGGCGGCGAGGACGCGCGCGCGCTGGCGTTTTGGGACGTGGAGACCCCGCCCCTCCCGTCCTCCTCAGCCCCCTCGCTCGCCCGCCCGCCCACTGATTCCTCCGCCACGCCGGGGGCGCCAACCTCGGACGTCATCAGTCGGTTCCGAGCGGCGGCGCCTGGCTTCGCCGCCGCTGCCTCCTCTCGCGGACGCCCCGCCGCGTAAACAGACTCCCTCCTATAACGTAACTCGGAACGTGAATTAGGGGCTCCGTGAGGTGGAGAAAGTACAAGGTATGACTACGCTGTAATGACATTTTATCACGTATGGCCATTGAGCCGACGCATAAGTTATGAATTAAAATTTTGGAAAATTTATTCAGATGCGACAAAACGCACTGAGAGAAATGTAGTAAAACGTACTAAACATGTTTAGAAGCGATCACATAGTAAATCCAATTACTCCTGTGGTAAAATTCAATAAACACGATTTTTTAGTAAATCAGAAAATATAAGTGAATTAACAAAGAATTGTCAGTGGTACTATTCTTCTTTCGTAGACAAAACCATTCGGTGAGGTCTACATTTCATGTCGTCACACTTACTAAACAGCGCTTAGTAATGGCGCGTGGTCAACAATCTGACCAATGCGAATGGTCATACAGCCCGTGTGAACCGTGATAAATCAACGCTGTATACAGTATTATACGCTATATAAATGACGTGATTAGTTTTTAATGGTTTTAAATAATTTTGTGTTCTTTTTGTGGTTTCCTTCGGTCATACAGGCGAATGGTGGGATAGTTGTAAAAGTCCACGATAACCTGATCACCTGATGATCACCTATCATCATCATCCTATCACTTCATAATTCAAAATTCAAGGCTTAACAACTTTGTCTTACCAAGGGATACAGCCGAAAAGCTCATCCTCATAATCACACACGTCCTTCTGCAAGATAGAATATCACTGGGCGTCGGAAGAGAACATTAGCGTGGTCAAAAATAGCCGATACGCTAATAATAATAATAATAATAATAATAATAATAATAATAATAATAACAACAACAACAAAACCGAACCTGAGCGCCTCAAGAAATTAGAACTTTCATTTACCGCGGAGAGCTATGGGACGCCCAGGGCGCATGCTTTGACGGCCTGTCCGCGTGCGGCATGCGCAAAAAGTGTAGGAAACGCCAGGGCACTGAAGTAAAAGCGTTGGCTTTGTTGGAACGTATGAATTGACAGTGGTATCTTCAGATATTTCACTTTTACTTTTAGAAAACATCGAAAACTCAAAAACCCCAAGCATTAAACACAATGCTAAAAACCTCGCCTCCAAACAATCGTTGTTTTGAACATCAACGTTTTCTTAAATTCGTAATTTTTTTAAAATATAGACATTCAAATCTTCCCAAATTCGTATGCACAATAAACGCATAGGTGCCGTGATAGTAGTTTGTTTCTTGTCATAAAAACATGTGACTAAGAAATAAACAAAAAAGATACGTTAATTGCTTGTGCGGACCAGAATACAGAAGATGAAGTGGAAAAACAATTACAGATATTTAAAGATAATTTCGAATCAGTTTTACTATCACCGACACCTTCACTAACACTTCCCATGAACAAATGTAACTCAGCACCTTCTTTTAGCCTACGATCGTTGCAATTGAGGAACGCAATAGCTGCGCCGGGATCGTCCTCCCGTGAGCCTACGCTCAACTCAGGCAAAACGAAGACAACACAGTTCGCGAGTGCCAGAAGTCCTCAGCTTCCAAGACTCTCCTACAATGCGATGACGCACCGCATCGAAATGTTCGAGACTTATAACGGATTTTGCGGGAAAGTGATCAAGTACCAACCGATTTCTTTTTCTAGGATTTGATGATTGTATTTAATAAGAATCCAAGTACAAAAATGATCGTATTTACATTTTCAGTTTTTGCCCCTTCAACACTTTCATTATAAACATTGGAAAAGGATTTATCCTCGAAACGACTTATCAATGCCGCAAGAAAATCGCAGATAAACGTTCAAAACGTTTTTTCTGATAAATTTATAGCACTTGACCCAGCATTTTAGAAGCTTCTTTATCCAAGCACTTTTCAAGCTTGGAAATACATATGACGAGTATAAACGACTACTTATTTCTACAACACATTAATCCAGAATGGTATGGCAGAATTAGACAAATGTCACGTAGTCTCAATGCATGTTTCCAGTTCAGCGTGAACTCTGTTTACAACAAAGGGAAATATGAATGAAAAACATGCTATCAAAACAGAAAAAATCATTTACTCTACAATCTCAAGGCAGTTGATCATATAGAACAAAAGAATCAACCAATTAGATCTAACACATCTCGTGGTTCGCTCATACCCAATGCGCGTAACGTAACTTCGTTACCCCAAGCTTCCAATTCACTGCTGTGCTATAAGTGGAGCTGGAGTGGTTTTGCGATGGCAGACGCTACGCTCTGCAATTGCGAAAACGCCGGTACGTCAAGTCAAGCGTGATGCCCGAACGTCGCCACTGCACCCACATACGACCGGTTATGATCAATGCCCGTCGGAGGGCATCTCGATGTTTCTCCGACAGAATCCACACGGCCGGCAATGATCAATGCCCGTCGGAGGGCATCTCGATGTTTCTCCGACAGAATCTCTTGGCGGGAGAGTGCAGATGTGAAAAATTCTTATAAAACTATTGATATTGACGGATCATCCCACGGAGTTTATGGGTTCTCTGTTTCATTTGACACTGACTCACCGTTAAAAACTGACTTTAACCATAGAATTTATCCCAATTCCTTTGGTCTGGTATTAATAATACGTTATATTTGGTGACGAAATTATGTTATATTTCAAACTAGTAATAATGGTATTATTTCGGTCCTTTGTGAATCTGCTTCTGCCCCCACCCTGTCCCTTCTGTTAATTTGCTCAAGCAGATACAGTCGATCTCTTCATTGATACATAAACTTAGGTCCCTTTATGTTAAAAGAGGGAAGAGTCGACAAGATTTGGACTTCAGGAATTTATAATTAACATACATTATTATAATTAACCACAACTCCCTAAAGATTATGGATAGAGCAAACAAAAGATGTACATTTTAATAACATATATCCCTGAGATTGCCATCTCTAATATCATCTGTCAAACAAAACCCGTCATAAAAATATGTTTGTCTCGACACTATGTCTTACGACTAGTTTAGTCTGACAATGCCTCAGCAAAAACCGCCCGCATGGGTGCGTTCATTCCATGCAGTCACGGCGTGCTCTTGTTTTGTATGCTTCCACGTTCGTGGCTCTCTCCGCTTCCTTTACACAAGACTTGGATACGACCTCCAAACACGGCGGCAAAAAACACTGAAGTCGAAGGCAAATACCGTTCTTGTGCACCGAATCCGGAGGCAGTCGCGCCGGGGCAACGGAACCGCGAGGAGTCGTGTGGGAGGCGCACGCGGCCCGGTCGCTCAGCTGCGACGACGAAGGTCCTCGCGGCCGAACTGGGCCGCGCAAGGCCGGGAGGAAAGTGAAAGCGCCCTGCGGGCCGCGCCGCGCCGCGCCGCGCCGTTGTCTCGGAACGTGCACACCGCTTGAGCAGGACCGCCGAGACAAACTCCGGGTCCCGGTACAAACGAAGTACTCCGTGAGCCCTTATAATTAAAGCATTCGGCAGCCCAGAAAACCAGGTTAATTTTTTACTATCATGTTCATACTAGACATATTCTTTGGTGCTCGGCTTCTCAGAGCGACTCTTATCCTCATGCATAATGTCTCCGAGCGTGACACACTGAATCGCGCAGGCCGTACGTTTGAAAATACGTTAACTTGCAAAACTGAAAAAATAAAGTACGGTAAAAATGAAATTATTTATGCACCAAGGACTTTATAATGATCGATCGGCGACAGAAAGTCCGAGGGGTTTTTGTCGCACGAAATCATTAGAACCAGTTAACGCCCGTGGTACATACATTTTTTAACGTATTTTAATGATTCACATTTATTTACTACTTAAATAGTTGTTAACTTGACTCTATCCTGTTTATATTTTCCTACATAATTCTCTCCATAAAAGAACAGTAACACTTTTTAACTGTTTTCATATTTCCCTATAACTACGACCTCTTCATCCAAACAGCCTAACATCCTATGTTATGCAGGGTATATCGAGGCCATATCGAAGCCAATTAACAGCTGCAACACATCAGTCAAAAATAAACGAATGAAGTAAACATACAAATTACAATAAAACTTATGGGACGCATTGTTCTTCATTGGGTCTCTTGAAGTCCGTGGTTCTTAGAGATCCATGAGCCCCGGAGCGACGTACAGATTGCACCCACTTCTCCTACGGCCTGGACGAAAGCACACGACACATCATTACTAATTTTCATGCAATTCGAAACAAATAGCGTTGGCAAGATGTAATCGCTGACGCTAAGATCCAAAATTATTGTACGACAAATTTACTTCAATGCGTCAATGTGTTGTGAGTTGCAAGAGTTTTATATATTTGCTGGTATTAAAATCATCTGCGCAAGTTTATTCAATATTTTGACATTTGGAGATACCTTACACAAAGGTCATAATCCAAAGGAAATCTAAATACGTTACTAGTATACACGCTAAAAGCAAATAAGGAAATTTATTTATTCTTCATCAAATAAGCAAATAAATGTTTTCAAGGATAATAAGCAAATTCCAATTTCAAGCAAATATGATAAATAAATGAAAATCAACCTATGACTACAGTTATGGTTCTGTAACCGAAAAAATCTATGTGAACATCACCACCTCACTTCCAAATGTAGAAGACATATTTTTGTTTAACAATTTTAAGGATAAAATCTAAAAAGATCCCCTTCCAATGGAATGCAGTCTATAATTAAAGTTTCTTTTGTACGGATCAACACTGATTGCTTAATTTTGGAAGGAAAGTAAACAACTGTTGATCATTTCTATTTCTGAATCATTTCCTAGGCTGTGCTATTTATAAAATCGAAAGAATCATCATTGACGTACAAGGTTGTAGCAACCATTAACATAAAAAGAACAATTAAATTAGAAATTTAACAACCGTTTCTACCGAAGAGCTCTTTCGAGCGTCTGTACTTTCACCCCTTTTATACTGCACTACTAGAACGCACAAAATAGAAAATGACATAGCAAACAAACAAACAAGCTCACATTCTGCGCAGGTCGTTCTAGATACCATTTATCTAGCCCAATAAGAACTCTAATTGAAGAAGAGTATTGCTATCAAAAAGGATAACATTTTCAATACAACACAAAGGATCACATTATCAATGTGTGCTTATCCCTCCTCAATTATTCCTCCGACAGCACCTCAGCACGTCCGAGATAGGGATGCTACATCGATGTTTTTATAGAATGTATTTCTGTATAAACATTTTAAATACATTATGTTTTTTAAAATATTGATGTATTTAACATCGATTAACTGAAGGCATGTTAAGTGCTCGATGTTTTTCAATGGTCGATAATTTATTTTTCAATAAAAAAGGTACTCTAACAAAAATCTATAATAATTTTCAAAAATATTTTCCGTAAATCGAACATTCTTCAAACCAAAGTGACGAAGCGTGAAAAATAAATTAGGCTTGTTTTCTTGGATAAATGTAGTCTTATTTTTGTATTATTAAAAAAGAATTTACATTTTGTTAATT
Organism: Teleogryllus oceanicus; assembly: GCA_964035755.1. Taxonomy (NCBI): domain Eukaryota; kingdom Metazoa; phylum Arthropoda; class Insecta; order Orthoptera; family Gryllidae; genus Teleogryllus; species Teleogryllus oceanicus. The sequence continues at coordinate 59,422,346 of CAXIVR010000011.1, forward strand.
ATTGTCAACATTTATCGACTTCGCTTTGTCTATAAAATATAAATTATATGTTAATAAACATATAATTGATATTATATGTTTATTAACATCTAATAACAAATCCCTCTATCCACCCCCCATACAACATCTACCCGTCCCTGCCCAAACATTAACGTTAAGAAGTTATTAGTAGAGACCGGAAAAATATGTAGCATGAAACGTCAAAATATGTACACAAATACGTAATGAAAACAGTAAGAATATGTAATAAATATGTAAAATCGGATATAATATGTAATATTAAAATTCTTTGATTATAGAACTTTTTTACATAATACGAACTTACTTTTTAAAAAAGTTTCCTATACAAATTTTAAAAACAATGCAAGCGTTTTAAATTTCATTTGGAAAGCACAAGTTGATGCGCACTTGCACCATACTACATTCCCCATCCGTTGTAAAACCTTCAGAAACTGTTATCTAGGAATGTTGTTTAGCAGCCAGACCAGACGCAATAGAAGCCATCGTACACAATGCCGATATTTAGCACCAGCGTACTATCACTGCAGCATGGAATATTCTCTTCGAAGTGTCACATGACGGCGATCGCCAAGTTTCTTGGAAATTTAAGTTAAAAATCGCCAAACGCGGCATCAATGACTCTTTTCACACCTAAAGGTGAAAATGATCTGTGTCTGACGTGCACTACCCGCCACGAAGATACCTGAAGCTGGCGCGGCCGGACTGTGAGAATATCCGATCGCGTCTTCACGTACCGCACCTCGAGCAGAGTACGCAGTAATAATACAGAACAAATTGCAATTTTTTGAAAAAACTTCTTTTCTCATAAAAATATGTAAGAAAATTGATAACATAAAATATATATTTAGTGAACATAGCGAAATGTGTAAAATTGTACCAAATATGTAAAATATGTAACGAAAAATTTGTTATTGTGTTAGGACGGCGACAATTTGCCAAGATTAAAATTTTGGAGCGATAAGTAGACAGACAAAAAATATGTAATTACATAAAAATCCGGTCTCTAGTTATAAGACCACTTGAATGGTTTTGGGCCGACGCATTACTAATGTGGATAGTTTCATTTCGAAGGAATCGATGATTCGAAACCTTGATGTTTTAAGGGCGATGTCGCCCCCTTCGTCCGGAGGCGCAACGTGTCGGATCGGCGGCGGCGGCGGCGAACCCTGCGTCTTCCGGCCGCCAGACGCGATTATTAATACTCGGCGGCGGCGCCTCCGCCGCCGCCGTCCGATCGGCCCGCGACGCAATTTGTCACGACTTGGCGCCGCAAGGAAGGGGGAGGCGCGTTATTTATGAGAAACCTAACAGCAGGCGACCACGCCACCGATCGCCACACCCTTCTCTCTCTCCCGTCGCGACTTCTGTCTTCCGAGAATCGCGGCAGGGCCGTCGGCTCCCTTCTCTCGGTTTGAAAGAAAGAAAAGAAACACACCATGTTCGCACGCACGTGAATCAGAAATTAAATTGTTCATATGACACGCGCGCATAAACAAACGTTTTTGTGCACTCATGGGTAGATCGCGTGAGTGAAAACGTTCAGAAACCAAAGAACTGTCTTGATCACAGTCGTGTACCGAAATATCTGGTATGATTTCTTTTAATTATTATATTTTCCCGTGGCCTGTTTCCTTGAAAACCATCGATCCCTTTTCGAAACGGTGGCTCTCATTTCAAATTTCCACGTCTGTACATTCATTGATTGATGTTTCCGGGCACTTTAGAGTAACTTAATTAAGTCACGTGAGTGTAGGGAATGTTTGTTTTCTTTTATCGCGGGAGGTGCCGGTGTTTCTCCTCCACTCGAAGGTAAGATCTGGCGCCGACGTGCAGGTCAACTTGAGGGGAATTTCCCATTCTACGTGTCTCCCCCAGCGGGGCACAGCCCCAGTCTGGACAAGCTCTATGCATTTTCTCTCGTACCTGAAGAAGAAAAGAAGCTGTCAGTACCTTCATTTGTACAGGTTTGGTTTGTTTTTTTCGTGTTTCTGGGCGCGTGTTTTTTCTGTTTCTGGGCGCGTCAACTGCTTTTGTCATTAGTCCCGTTAGTGTACTGCATGTTTGTTTCTCGGGAGATGGCGGCGGTCTTCCCCAGCTGGATGGCGAGATCCGGCGCCGACCTACCGTCGGCTAGTGGGGTTTCCCCCTAACCAGGAGTCTCCCACCAGCGGGGCATTGCCACAGCCGGGACAAGCTCTAAGCTCCCGACCGGTCTCCCGGAATATGTGGTAGTGTAGAGCATGTTAGTGTAATTGTGTAAGGGGAGAGGATAGGACAAGGAAGAGGAAGGAAAGATCGCGCGGTCCGTGGCCCGTTTGGTAGGGTACTGCTCCGGCATTCGCCTGGTGTTGATGGAGAAACCACGGAAAACTACCGATCAGAGCAGTCACCCGCTAGACTTCTCCTCCAGACAGCGACTGAATTCGACCTAGCTGAACAACTAGTGTCGAAAATCCTGCCGCCGTCAGGACTCGAACCTAGGACCTCCCGGTCAGAGGCGCTGCAGTGACATCAGTTGATGCACTGAGCTACCGCTCCCGGTATGATTTGTACAGCATAACGCCTAGGCCGTGAGCCGGTACTTCCGATTACGATGCACTTCGCGGCAGTTTTTCTATCAATTCCTTCTCAGCGTGCCCAGTGAGGTATGTTACATTTAATATCATCTGATTCTTCAAAAAAAATGAATACGTATTGAATAAAAGAAAAAGGTTCTTTAATAATTAAAAAAAACATATGCCCGCCAATGTTATTCCATAAAAGTCCTTAGTTCGCATTGACAACTAATTCAGATTAATTATAACAAATTTTAAAATATAACCAAAATAAATGCAAATTGTTTTTTCCTAGGACTTTTTCCAGCCGACAGCCGATTACCCATTACGTTCCGAAGGCACGTTTATTCGACCATATACAAACACTAACACCTGCCGGCTTCTCTGATCTGGAGTCAGCAGAGCGGGATCTTTCGGACCGACGCGCTGGGTCTGTACATGCTCTTAGCCATCTCGGCCCTCCAGGTCGGCACACAACGTGTTCTCACTGCTTTCTAATTTATATTTATTTATGGAAAATGAGGGGGAGTCGAAAACATTACATAATTATTTAGGGCGGGGTTCACGCGCGTTATAGGAGGAGGTTTTGCGTTACGTAATTCCTCACAGCCCCTAAGCGGCGCGCAGGCGGTGGACGCTGGGGCGGCGACGGGGGGGGTGGAGGGCGTGGCGGCGGACGGGGCGAAGGGCGGAGCCACGGGCGTGGCGGTGGGCGTGGCGACGGGCGAGGTGGATGGCGGGTCGGAGGGCGGGGCCACGGGCGGGGCGGCGGGCAGGGCGGAGGCCGCCCGCGTGGTTTTTGGGAGACGCGGCAGCCAGGCGCTCGCCGCGGCGGGGTCAAAACCGCAGCGCGCAGCTAACTGGACTCCTGGTCATGCACCTCTCACCGCCTGCGTGCAGGCAATGCCCCTCCCCACTCGCTTCCACCTCGCGCTGTTGTAGACATTTCTCCTTGTCACACTGAACCTTTTTCTTTAACACGTCCTTTTTAAGTCAAAAATATTTAGTATTTAGCACAGCTATAAGCGAGCTCTCTTTTACCAATTGAAATGAAGGGTGAATATTTCTACAACATTGTAGTCTGTTCACCAGCGAATATTATAGGCGGTTTAATGATAATGCGCTTTTAATGATTTAATTTTACATATGTTTCCAGATTACACATGCATTTTACTTTCGATTCGCGAAAATCGCCTTCTAATAGGATTTTGAGCTGAGTCCTTTTAATAATGGCAAGGTAAGAATAAAATCATCATCAAGCATACTAATAATATAATATCTTATCTAACTATTGGTCAAGAAGGTCAAGAATAAATTCTCTGAACTTGTTTGCCGAAATTACAGCACGATTTGGTTCTTGAGAAACAAAGAATATGAAGCTTATAGAGACAAGATGGTGGTTAAAAGTTGCCTTCCGGCATTACATACGTTTTCACATCGAAATGATAAAGCATTAAACTCCTGACGTTCACATCTTTACCTTTAAAAAGCAGCATAAAACAGCGAAAGGAGAAACGTCCCACAACCACAACGGAGTAAAACTTTAATCAACAGCATCTACGCGCAGTACAAAAGAAATGCTGAGAAACGCAACAAGAAATAGTTGTTTAAAAGCGTCTCAATGCCTCTCAACCAAGCGGGACAAATCCGAATCGTTTGTGTAGAAACATGGTACCGAACCTCGTTATTTTTTATTACGATCCACACACAACGAAGTTTCCGTTCGATTCCGCTTCATTGCTTCCGAGAATTCGGTGAACTTGCTGAAAAAGAGGTTGCACTGATATCTCCGGGTTTCACAGAGGAAAAACTCAAAAGCCGATGTTAATACGGGGAACATTAAATATTTATTTTATTACGAAGTATTACTCTTGAAGTAGGCACAAGATTAAAGCAAACGCACCGTCCCATCAATCGTCCAACCAGAGCGGAGTACGCGGCCGAGAAACGTAAGCAAGACACACAAACGGACGCTCGATTGATTGATTAATTTGTTCGTGTTTCCGGGCGTGTCAACTGCTTCGGTCATTAGTTCCGTTAATGTAGTGCATGTTTTTTTCTCAGGAGATGGCGGTGATTTTCCCCTCGCTGGATGGCGAGATCCGGCACCGACCTACCGTCGGCTAGTGGGGTCTCACCCTAATCAGGACTCTCCCACCAGCGGGGCACCGCCCCAGCCGGGACAAGCTCTTAACTCCGACCGGTCTCCCGGAATATGTGGTAGTCTAGTGCACGTTAGTGTGTGTGTGTGTAAGGGGAGAGGATAGGACAAGGAAGGGGAAGGACAGATCGCGCGCGGCCCGTGGCCCGTTTGGTAGGGTACTGCTCCGGCATTGCCTGGTGTTGATCGGAGAAACCACGGAAACTACCGATCAGAGCAGCTACCCGCTAGGCTTCTCCTCTAGACAGCGACTGAATTCGACCTAGGTGAACCTTCCTACCGCCGTCAGTACTCGAACCTCGGCCCCCGGTCAGAGGCGCTGCAATGACATCAGTTGATGCACTGGGCTACCGCTCCCGGTCGGACGCTCGACATAAAAGAACGCCACTCAGTGGCTTAGTTTGTATCTGAGGCGTAACTCTTGGGGAGCGGCGTTTGTCTTCGGGTCTTTTGCGATGGTGTGGCCCGTGGGGGCGAGAGCGCGCCGACGACGGGCGCGTCCTCCTTCAGGGAAAACGCCGGCCGGTGCCCCCTGCCAACATAAACAACCCTACGCCACCGGCCGGGGCTTAATTCACGACGGACGTATCGTACTATTTATGCCGGCGCCATCTGCCAATACGGCAGATCGCCCTCGCGCGCGCCGCCAGGGGCGAAGACCCTGCCCCCGAAGCGCGGCGCGGCGCGGCGCCCAAAAACCAGGCAAGGCGCAACAGCAATTTCAGAGCGGGCGATGAATGAAGTTGAGTGTATAAATTATTTCATTTCGATCAACTGAAATGGAAGTACTTGTTTTTACGGGGATGGATGGCCATTACGTATTAGGACATGTTTCGTAATTCCTAACAATCAAACCATTCTGGCAATATTTAGAACTCATTCTATCATTTGAAGGAAAAATATTACCGTCTACATTTCAAGCTCTATATGCGAAAGACTTTCTGGAGATGAGAATCGTTTTAGCAATGCAGAACCCATTTTAAACAAGTCCGTATACCTTTATATCTATGAAAATTTGAACCAGCGTGTTAAAAAAAAGAGAGATAGGTGAATAAACTGAATGAAGTTAAATATTGGATCACTGAAATGTGTTGAGAAATTCGAACCTAATAACCTATTCTAGAAATAAATAGAATGTTTTAGGGGCACACACATACACCTATTTACGTTACAAAACCCTCGCCCACAATCCCCGGATATGGAGCGAGTATGTGACAACTTGTCAGTTTTTAAATGGGAACCCCCATTTTAATGTAGAATCAAATTTTGTGGCAAATAAAGGTAACCTTTGTTCAGTAGAATTTTTCCAATTCGTGATAGTGGCGTGTATTAAATAAAAACTCCTTGTTTCTCAGATAGATATAGATATGTTTTTTTTATAATAAATCTGCTATAAAAAGTAATATTCTTTAAATGTTGCGTTAGAAGCAAAGTTCTTCTTCTCTTTATTTTTTTGATTTCATAACACAATAACTCCTACGTTCGGTGAAAAGTCATGTCGGATATTATGTACTGCTATGAGATGTTGGAGCTAATTATACAACAAAATAATTCCTAGCGAATTCAAATTCAAAACAAACTAAATAAAACCAAAAGAACACACATTTTTTAAATGTGTTGAAAAATGTAGGAATAAAGTACGGGAGTATAGTATAGAAGAATGCAAGAAGAAATGCAGAATAAATGTAAGGGACCACACCCACCTTACTGAATCAAAAAACATCGTGCGAAATTTTAGGTAGGTAGGCCAATCTAGATTATTGTTCGTCTTTTTTACATCAAAATTAAAAAATCTATACACAAAATGGCTTCACACGCACACCATTCGGCGGGCGAATCGGGCTGTTCGTAGTACAGGTAAATTTTCCAAACGAAAATGCGATTTTTTTTCTCCCATCACGCAAAACTTTCGGATATGTAAATATTTTTGTCTCAATTTAAATGAACCGACCCCTAATAAGATACACTGATGGCACCAAAAATTCCAGGAAATGTGTTCGTAAAACAACACAAAATGAGAAACTCGCGTCTCTCAAACTACAAGCTGTAGTCGCGGCGCGCTACACTTGCAACGTCCCAATCGCAGGCGCGTGTAGCCCAAATCGAGGGGCAAGTACATCCCTTGTTTTCCGTTGAACTTTTAACATTTACTGTGACATTTTATTTGTAAATAAATAAAATATACTACAAAGAAAATTAGATGATAACCTTAAAATTACTTTTAACGAATTGAAATTGTTTTATGTTGTAGTAAATACAACGATGCAATACCTGCTGTACCTCTTCCCGAAATATATAAAAAATTCCTTACTTTACTGGGATTGACAAACTTACATCATTGTGAAAGTTACTGTAAATCATTACTTTCCTTATGCATATAATAGTAGTGAAAACGAAATAAAGCAATCTAAATGAAGTAAAATTCTAAAAATAAAATTTAAAAAAATTTAAAAACAAAAAAACTCTAGAATGGTAAAATCAGGAACAAAAGAAAATCAGAGACAATTTTTTTACCGAAGTAAAACGGTTTATCACGTAAGCCTACGGGCCCCTTTTGAAAATGGTGGGGGGTTGGAGCCACGCCCCCTCCCCTCTGTGCACACTTGTGACGAACTCTCTGCCCGGCTTCTCCCCGTCGTCGCCGCCGCCGCCGCTGTGGAGAGCGGACGTGCGTCTGGCGCGTAGCTGCTCGCCCGCGGGGCCGCAGGTCAACAAGACGAATACCGCCCCACCCCCCGGCCACCACCGCGCCAACCAACAGTAAACAAAGTGAAAGTGAGCTCTCATAATTTTACGCTCCTAAAATCGGCCTGACACTTACGGCCCTCGGGCCAAAAGCTCCAAACGCTAGTTTCTGGCGACACAAGACGGAAAGAAAGTAAAAAGTACCATGAAATTAAGATAAAACTATCCCTACCTATCACTACAATAAGGAAAAACAAAAGACGAAACGTTTTAACGACTATGAATGCGATTTTCGAAATGTCATTAAAGTAAAATAACTTCAGAGATAGAAACAAGCTTTGTTATGTATGGACTATTAAGCCTTTTCGTAGTACTCCGAATAAAAGTCGAGATTTAAAATAAAATGTAGAGACCAACTGTCAGAATTCAATGTCTGATAAACCGAGAGTCTATCTGTGCTTAACCCGAAACGGTAAATTAGAAATTGAAGAATTAACGAATTATTTTAACGAAACACGTCATTGACGCATAACAAGAACACAAAATTCAAGAAAAATTAAAGGTTTTGTACAATACTAAAAATCTCGAAATATAGTAATTACATCTAAAAAAAAATTGAAAAACGATACCACAAAGTCGGATAATCCAATGAAATTGGCTATTTACATTTTCCAAATTCCTATTACGTAATGCGTTACAACTTTTAAAGAGAAGCCATTTCAAACATCGTATATGATGGGGTTTGCGCAATGCTGTTACTGCACATGTAGAAAGCGCATCGACCAACAAGCAAAGTAGGTCTCTTTCTTTGGAAAACTAATTTCTCAACCTCCTCTTCTGTTCGACGTCCATTGCGGAATACACAATGTGTTGTTGTCGAGTGCCAGTGGCGGCCAAGTGTCTCGAGATGGAAGCCCCGAACGCTCTTCCTGGCGGCGGGGCGGGGCGGGGCGGGGCACAGACGGGCGGATTGTTCGCTGAAGAGGAGGGAGGAGGCAGTGACCGTTCAGGAGGCCGCGCCAGCGGGAAAGCTGGGCAGCACCGAAGAAGAGAAGGACGCTAGGTGTGAAAGCTGCAAGTGAGAGGAGGTTGATGGCCGGGATGATAGAGGAAGAAAATGGCCTAGACGAAAAATACCAGGAAATGGAACGAGAACATGAAATAGGAAGCAGCAGGCAAAGAGGAATATGAAAAGAGAGACGGGGAAAGGGAAGGAAAATAAATTCCTTGTGTGCGAAGTTGATACGTAGAGTTTTCCTTAAGGTTTTCGTCAGTTGTTTTTTTTTATATACACGCGACTGTTAGTGGAATATTGGTACATTAGAACTAGTACGCAACCGTAACTAGAAGGCAGAAATCACTAACGCTGAAGATTTTTGAGGTGTTCCCAAATAGACGTTCCTTCATTCTTAACGTAAAACCCTCAACCATTACCTGATGACTTTCAGTTACGCCAAATACAAATATATTTTACAACTCGAGTTTCCAAGTTTCCAAATTGGGATGTCGCAGCAGTAATGCTTGATGTCAATCCTGAACAAACCAGCCGCGAGGATTTCGTATGCAAAAAAATCAAATTTGATAGAAGTAAAAGTTATTTACATGTAATTCCGAACGTTCAGGAGAAATGGTGCAGTAGAAAATGGATGACTGATTATTCAACTGTGCGTCAATAAACGACTTTCCATGAGTAATTAATTCGAGGTGACAACCCCGTAATAATAACGCAAAAATATTAATGTTTTATTGTTTTACTGCTTACGCGCTAATATTTAAAAAACAAACAAAAAATGCGGCCTATGATACTGGTCTGACGGTTTCGAGCAGGTTTATTGGACTGCAGCTTTTCTTCTTTCTAGTAATTCCGATATTTTGTTTTTAATGATACAAAGCATTTGAAAAATCGCAACGTGATACGGAAAACGAGATCTTCCTAATAGTGTTCTCCCGAAAAAACGGAAAAAGCGAGGGATGCGTTTCTAGCGGGAAACTAAAGGGAAGATGTACATGTCATGCTACGGGCCTCATAAACCTCTAGTGAAAAGACCACAGAATATATCCGGTAGAGCTCAACAGGTGGACGTACTACCTAAGATCCACATACATTTTCCCCAAAGAAATTACAGGTTCACGAAGATGAAAAAAATTGTAACCGTAAACAAAAATAACAATGACATTTTATTGAAAATTCCTGGGTATGTCACAATGTACGTATATCAACGTACTCAGCATCTGGTGGCGTGGAGTAAATGTTACTACCATGTTAGACGATGACAAAATCATGTAGTTTTTGTGATTTCAGTTTTGTCCAAGGCTTCGTGACGATTTTAACCCCAAAATAGCCATATAACATGCGGTGTGGAAAGTCAACGCTCCTTCCCGCACAGGAGCCCCCGCCAGTCAGCCGGCCTCGAAGCCCGCCCCGGCGAACGGGTTCCCCGTTGGAAGCGGCGCTCGCGCTTGGCGCCGCGCCCGCGGGGGCGTCCAAGGCGTTGTCCGCGGTGCAGCGCGGGCCTGCATCGCCGGCGCCCCGCGAGACAGAGACAGAGCCAGCGAGGACCGCCGCTCGCACACAAACAGCGCTTGTCGTTCATTTTGGATCATGACTAACGCCTCAATCCGCGTGCGGGCGATGGCAGGAGAACAGAGCGGGGCCGCCCCGCCCCGCCCGCCATCGACGCCACCGCCGCCGCCGCCGCGCGTCGTCACTGGTCGCCGGCGCCCAGGCGGCGTTGAAGGACGATGGCGCTGACTCGTCGACGCCGCGCGAGATGGCAGCAGCGTCGAGCTCAAGGCTACGCCGCAGCGGCGGCGGCGCCAAGAGGGCAGCAGCGAGAGAGCGGAGGCGCGAGGCTCCATCGCCGCTGCGGTGGCTGAGGCGAGGCGGGCGCGGCGGGCAGGGTGGGGGCGACCGCGGCAGACGGAGGTTGACGGAGGAGGTGATTTGAGGGAGAAAGGAGGGGGCGCGGTGGCGGAGGCGGCGCAGCCTGCCGCCGCACTGGCAAGCGGTCGGCTTCTTCCTGGAAACAGGTGAACGCCGCCACGCAAGGCGAAAGCTTGCTCACTCGGCCAGCGCTAACTGAAGAAGGAATACTGCACTATTCACGGCGCCCCAGCCAGCACACAGCCAAGAATCATATTGGGTTTTTTTCTCTCTCCTCAACCTCTTTATGGTAACACTTAAAGAAAATTTTCCAAACTAAACTAGAACAATATTGAACTCGGAAATAATGGAGATGTTATGCCTGCAGATCAATATCCGTTTCATTCTTTCGTTGGTGTTTCACAACATCCTAATTTTCTTCGTATCCTGGCAGCCACATTCGCCTGTCTAACCTCCTGTTCTCTCTAAACGCATGAATCGCTTCTGAAAGGTGGCCAACGCAGCCGCCGACTCACGCGTTAGGTCAATCATCTTCCTGGGAACTGCGATGATTTGGCTCCACCAATAAGAACGAACGAAGAAGACTGTCGAAAGACTGGCTCTTGTTCTTACAAATTCACCGAACTGTACATCTAATTCTCATTACACAAATTCGTTTTTACTTATTTATTTATTTCTCGAGGCAAATGACTGACTTCATTTGCAGTGGGGAATATTTTTAAAATCAGTGTTAGACGTGAGCATTGTATTTTGGTTAATGCAGTAAAAATACTATAGCTGAACCTCTACAATTACATCGTAGTAAGTAAGAACTCTACACAGGTTTCAAAAGAAAAGTACTATACAAGTCCAATGTGTAAAAACGAAAACACCGAAAAAATTTTCAAGTCGTTCTAATTCTCTAAAACTGATGTTTTACAAATACGAGTCCGTTACAAATTCTGTAACAATTTCCGAAAGTTAAACAGGTTTTGGAAATGTACTTGAAATGAAATTTTACCTAGTTTGTACGAGTAGTACACGTACTTTGTAGTAGATTTTTTTAGATACTCTGCTCCGACGTAACTTAATAAAATAATGAATAGCATATAATTACTGATTTTTTTTACAGGAACACATGTGTTAGACCATTGCTGGACATAGCGTTGATTTTCATCTACTGACTAATCTTTGCATTTAAAAACGATCTTTGAACTTAAAATAACTTCGCTCTCTATAGCTAATAGCTATAGTTACCTGTAACCTCATGATGCAAGGACTTTCTAGTACTGTAATTGTCCTGTAGTATTTCTTGAAAAAAAAATGTAATGAACAAATGACGGTAGATAAGCGGTCATTCCATTACTTTTAATATATTTTTAAAATTTAATATTTTAATTATAAAAACAGTTAAGAAGTGATATCTCATCTAGAGCCCTCTACCTTGCATGTAAAGAAAAATACACGAGATCTGGTTGAAAAGAAAGCTCAAATTCCTTTATAAACAAAAACCCTCAGAATATTTTTAATACATAGATTACAAAATGTATGGATAAACTAAATACAACAAAATTGTCACCAATACTCTTTTCAGTCACTAGCAGAATCGATCCAAAGAGATCCAATGTTCTATGTTAATCTTCATTACTTTCAAGGAGTTCGTTACCTGAAAACTATGAATTGTATCCTTCATAATCAGTGGCACAGTGTTGATGATCTCCCCACTATTCCATCGGTGCACGACAACAAATAATTAACATTTCTTTCAAATAACGCACTTTAAGAAGAGAAAACGTAGTAAAAATGCGTCGGTTACATGCAAACATTCATTCTATTTTTGATTATTAATGACACTACTCGTACGTCATAACTTTCGCTATGAGAAGCAAAGGCCCAATTTCCCTTTTGAACCAAGAACTAGTTGGTACGCGTACGCAATGCAAGGCGTCGCCTGTTGCTCAAATACAAAGGACGGACGAAAGAATTGGGCCATATAAGAGCCGCTCAACCACACCTGGGTTGCTTCAGTAACAATAACAGTCCAAGCCCGGCATCATCTTACTCCAGCCCCTCCTTCCTCGCTAATTAGGGTCGACATGCATGAAAGTCAATTAAGCTCCACGCCTCGTCTGTACGCGACGAAGCACGTGGATGGCAAGAGAGTTAAGTTTTGTCTTCCCACAGGTGATGACACCAAAGGCATCGTAAGACGCAATTCACGTTTGTGCTGGATCTGGAATATTTTCGAACATGTTTACACATCATGAATAACTCCACAACGTCCCGATTGGCTTTCAGACCTATTGTACACAATCGATAACTGTGATACTTGCGCTGTGTTTTGCGGCTACGCAATGCCTTCTGGTAGAAGAAGAGCTCAATTTCAGCCGCAGAATAGATCTAAATGTCTCCTGCTCTTCTAAAATACGAGTTACTTTTCTTAACGAATTCGCAAGACTGAGTTTAATAATCTGATTTATTATGAATAATGTTGCAACTTGAAACGCTCTATCTTCACAGTGAGATCAAGAGATCTCTGGGATCTCTACTAATCATTAGTAATCCAAGAATTCTGGAGGCTGAATTAGCTAAAAGTAGTAGAGCGACTTTACATATTACTTCATGTTTATGTTCCAAATTTATCAAGGGTTGTTCCCACGTCCTACATAAATCGATAAACCTTAGTAAACCAGACAAATACCGATATTGAACATTATTTCATATAATTGCTCATTTTTAATTAACTGTTAAGTGATGTTAAACAAGATCGTCTACAATTAAACAAACTACTTCTCACGCAAAGTAAATTAATTCATAACATCGACTATATTCACGAAACACCTCTTAAAGCACTTTTCAGATCACCCAAATTCGGAATATGAAGTATTGTATGAATAAAAAAAACACACGAGAATATCGCAAACGGTCCCGTTCCTCTCCCTTTATCTCAAAAGGGAACTTCACAACTAGAGGAGAGGCGGCGTAGTTCGACCTTTGATCCACGGGGCTCCAGGGCGGGAACGCCAAGACACTTTCACATGAGGGCGAGCTCAAGTCGTTCGGCCGGGTGGTTGGGTGGTTGGGGAAACGAGGAAAAGTAGGCCAAGAGAGAGAAAGAGAAAGAAAGGGAGAGACAAGAAAGAGAAGAAACAATGAATAAAGTAAGAAAAAGAAAGAATGAATAAAGTAAGAAAAGAAAGAAAGAAATGAAGTAAGAAAAAGAAAGAAAGAATGAAGTAAGAAAAAGAAAGAAAGAATGAAGTAAGAAAAAGAAAGAAAGAATGAATAAGAAAAGAAAGAAAGAATGAAGTAAGAAAAAGAAAGAAAGAATGAAGTAAGAAAAAGAAAGAAAGAATGAAGTAAGAAAAAGAAAGAAAGAATGAAGTAAGAAAAGAAAGAAATAATGAAGTAAGAAAGAGAAAGAAAGAATGAATAAGAAAAAGAAGAAAGAAAAGCGTGAAAGATAAATGCACGAGGGAAAGAACTGGAGAATAATGGTAAATGGAAAGATAAAATATTGGCGAAGTATTAGAGAGAGTCATCCTTTTCGTTCACATAGCAAATTAATTCAATCGTCAGTTAAGTTACAGCACGTCTGGGCAAAGCCTTATCAAACACACATTCCATTCTTTGGATTTGAAGAGCCATTCATAACAAAATGAACAGAATACAAAGACTCCTACAACTTTACCTTCATCCAAGAAGAAATCCTATGAAGAGGAAACTTCTGTGCACTAAGTAAATCCAAGCGACTATGATGAGTCGATATCACGCACGATAAGCAATATTTGTTTAACAAACTTCCGCCTCTCTTCAAAGACATACTTCGATGTGCTTCCACATATCATTGCGAATTGCCCATGAAGCGCACGAACTCCGCGCAGAATCCTGCACGCAAAAAATTGTCCTAAACAAAATAAACCTCTAGGTGCTATTCTTGTCCTTGTTATCACAACTTGCATCTTATATAAGCCTGTCTCTGTTTTCACGTTCTATTTTGGGCTGCCACAGACCTGAAGGAGGAGCACTAAATAAACACAACATGGTATACTAACGACGACGAAAATATCCAACCTCTCGCCAGTCGCAGTTCTTTCATCTACTTCAACAGATATTCGAGATTTTAAATTTGGAATGTGAACGTGCAATGCCACATAGACACGTGCTGAGAGTCCAACACTCTATGGGAACAAATGACAAGAAAATGTGTAACATTTGTAGAACGGAATCGAGAATCGGGTAATACTGCCATATCCAGAAGATAATGTCACTTCGGGGAGAGGCCGAACTGTTCTGCGAGCCGAACTGTTCAATATACAACTCAAAGGGGAACTTGAATACGGAAATAAATATTTAGAAATAGAAATGGGTCGACATACCATTCTAGCAGCAGTTCTTTCACATAAAAATAGAGAAATAGAAGAGGCGCGTCGTAAATCCAAAAGAATAACGAAGCAAAACGAACAACGCGCGATGGGGTTTACGCCACGTAGAGGGCAAATACTTCAAGTAGTCCATCATTCTGATGCGAAGAACACAAATTGACGAGTTCTTCGATCGCAATCGCCAACTTCGCTCAGCCGCCCGCAAAAGAGGTTTCTGTTCAGCTCTTCGCGAGGAGGTGAGGGCCATGGCAGGCACAAGAGGACGCACGTAACACCGTTGAGTCATCGACCGCGAAAAATAGCTACGGGCGGCGCCCACGTCTCCGGAGCGCGTGGTCAGCGGGGCCCGCAACCAACGCCCCCCGCTCCCGCCCCCGCTGCGTCCAAATGGCCCGAAACGCGCGCGTGGGAGAAAAAAAGCTGGAACCTTAAAACAGGGTGGTCATTCATTTCCTGAAACAAATTTCCTCGACTTTTCGCGGTTTTTCAGAGTATTTTTCTTTAACTTTTTTTCTAATATTTACAAGTGATAATTTCACACTACTTAACGAAAATATTAAAGGTACCCTGACACTAATTGGTCATCTCTCTGTCTTCGCCGTGCCAGAATACAAATTAACAATATTTACTCACCAAATAAACACTGAGTAAAAAAGAATGGTTGATGTTGTTGTAAAGCAGCACTGTTTTTGCAAGGAATAAAACCGAGTTTTATAACCCCCTAAAAATTTTCCCAGGCTAACTTTTCCAGAACAATTAGGTACCCTGATTTTCCCCAGAGTTCGATATCAGTAAAAAAGGCATTTCTTCATATAACAGCTTAACATAGGAGACTTCAAAAATGTTTGACATGTTTTGTACTTTCTTTAGATTCGTGGAGCAAATGACGATATTCCTGAAAGTAACATTCGAACACCTCCCGCTATGAAACGAAAATCAAAGCAAAAATAGATCTAGACGAGAGAATAAACCGACAACATAGTATTTTTTTATAAAAATAAAACAAAAATATAATAAATTCCATGTTAACAAATTGATAATACAATGCCTGTTCGGAAATCGTAGGTGCCAATCAATGCGCTCTTTGACGTCATTTTGGCCCACAGTGTCCAGCATGTGCCTGTCGTTACCACGCACTCCCGCGAGTTCCATCGGCAACTATCATCGTTTTCCACCTGCAGCTTCAGGGAGAAGCAAAAATGCCCATAAAAACGGAAAAAATAACGCGGAAACAAATTTACCAATAACTTTGCACAGCCACTCTCATCATCACCCCCCCATTCAAGTGCTGCGTATTTTGAAGTAAAGTCTCATTTTTTTAATTAGAAGGAGGGATTGATGAAGGAAGGGCGAATTGTTCGACCTTCCCAGACGGAACAGCCTCCGGCCCCGCCTCCCCCCCGCAGCCTCGTAAATCCGGGCCCCCGCTCGGCGCAGCTAGCCGCGGCCATCCACGCCCCAGAAGACCCCTCTCCCAGCGACGCGCGCGATGGAAATGATTCCCGACGAAAGGATAGGTATGAATCTATTTATTGCGTGATGAAATCAATCGCGACTTCATTTCCAATTAGGGAAACTATCTCCAAATAGAGCACGTAACCGCAGGAAACTTCCCAGACACTTTTGCGACCCATCCTAAGCCCCTCACACACACAACTCCTCTAAATAATCCAATTCAAAAATATAACTTCTAAATTAAACTCAATTCTGTAACTCTGTACCAAATGTATTCAAACCCATTGGAAAAGAGGCTGTACGCCTGAAAGAAATAAATTTTTAAAAATTTAAAAAATCAATCGTATGGTTCTAGAGCTACTAAGGCACTATTTAAGGCCCATTTTCCGGTAGCTGCACTTCACTTATTCTCCCAACACATTGAACACTACCACAGAAACTTGCGTCAGTAACCCCCACAAATGCTACTCTCACTATTGGAAAAAAAAATCCACAAATACATAATGTCACTCAAACAAAACCTCTCCAAATATCTGATCCCCTACCAGTATTAAAAAATATTGTGCCCAAAATACTGCATGAACTCCATCACTATTATCACTGACCCATAACCGCCAATGTCTAACTTCTAATGCAGTTACTTCAGTACTAATGCTCGTACAGAGTACTTTAGAACAACTATCCACCCTCATAAACCAAAAAATGTCATTACTAGGGAACGGACTTTATTGTAATAAAAATGCAAACTATGTACATACATATGTACTTATTTTTTCCAAAACATGTAAGAAAAAAAAAGAAAATATGTAAAATACAAAATTAATTATTGTGTTTAAAATTGTGCTCTACAAGCATTTTCCGAGCGTAGAACGTTTCCAATCAGTTCTTGACAAGCATTCAGAGTGGCTGAAAGTAGGTTCTACATCTACAGAAGTAATTCTACACTAGATTTCATCACACATAATAATTTCCTCGCCAAACCTTTGGCGTACATCTTTCAACGTTTATTCCTCGCAACGAGGGGAGCGGGGAGGGGGGCGGGGAAGGGAAGAGAGGGTGGGGCGCGCCGTGCGTGGTCCAGCGAGGCGTGCATACCCACGAGGAAACGCGCGCAGGGCGCCCGCCTGACAAACGCCAGAGCTCTGGACTTCGCGGGCCAGGAATGCGAGGCATTTCAGCAATGGGTTTACGCCGATTCCTTGGTGCTACGTGAGCGCGGCTGAGTGCGTGGGTGGCGGTGCCACGTCGGGCGCCTCGGAGCTCGAGACTGGTAACTCACCACGCCCATGGAAGAAAAATGAGTCGGTACCGCAGAATGAAAATGGGCGAAATAACAAAACCCAATATTTGCAATTTGCAGTCAAAATTGATGCGGTTTGTTGTTGGCATTTTTCCCTCGAAATTTAACGAAATTACTGGTTCCTCTCACGGGGCCGAAGGCTTCGTAGCTTTGTTTCAATTTCTGCACGAATTACAAATAATATAGAATAAGAACTGAAGTGTAAATCGTGAAAAAGTAAAAATTATTTGTTTCATTATACCATAAAACTGCTGATATTTACCTAGAGAATCTCACTGAGCGGGTAGCAACAACGAAGGAAACGTCCACATTGATTTACATGCCGTCATTCTAGCATTAGCGCTGTGTTCGAAGAAGAATGAACGAGTCACTACTGACTGCGGAACATTTGACTGGAATACAGCAAATTCACATTTTAAGTGAGCCCTACAACCAGTTAGACCCAAATACCCCACCCATCTTAAATGGAAAGTAATAGTTGTGATTTCGACTTTCATTGACATACAGTTTTTTTTAAAGCTTTTTCGAGGCAGTTATTCTTTACGTCCCGATGGGACGCATATTCGACCATACACTAGACCAACACACCTGCCGGCTCCTCTGGTCTGGGGGGCAGCAGAACGCGAGGCCCTCCGCCACAAAACCTACAAACGAGGAACAAACAACAATGCCCAAGACGGGACTCGCACCCGCGACACTTAGGACCGAAGTGTTGAGTCCGTTCACGCTCTTTGCCACCTCGGCCATCCAGGTCGGCTATACAGAACATGTAATTTTAAAAAAGTGATACAAAGGAATTTAACAAGGAACACAAACATTTAGATGTCTCTCGAATTTGCTAATGTTATTCATCTAATTAGTTCGACACACCTATCCCACCTCTTTTCGATTTATTTCAAAATTTAGACGTCTCTCGATTGGATTTGATTTTTTCGTGTTTCCGGGCACGTCAACTCCTTTGGTCATTAGTCCCGTTAGTGTAGTGCATTTTTTTCTCGGGATATGCGCGGTGATCTTTCCCCGCTGGATGGCGAGATCCGGCGCTGACCTTCCTTCGACTAATCGGGTTTCCCCCTAACAAGGACTCTCCCATCGGCGGGGCACCGCCCCAGCTGGAACAAGCTCTGAGCTCCCGACCGGCCTCCCGGAATATGTGGTAGTCTAGTGCATGTTAATGTAAGTGTGTGTGTGTGTGTGTGTGTGTGTGTAAGGGGAGAGGATAGGACAAGGAAGAGGAAGAACAGATCGCGCGCGGTCCGTGGCCCGTTTGGTAGGGTACTGCTCCGGCATTCGCCTGGTGTTGATCGGAGAAACCACGGAAAACTACCGATCAGAGCAACCGGCCGCTAGAATTCTCCTCCAGACAGCGACTGAATTCGACCTAGCTGAAAAGCTAGTGTCGAAAATCCTGCCGCCGTCAGGACGCAAACCTAGGACCTCCCGGTCAGAGGCGCTGCAGTGATATCAGTCGATGCACTGAGCTACCGCTCCCGGTAGAAGTCTCTCGAATTTGCTTATCTTATTCTTCTAATTAGTTCCAACACACCTATCCCACCTTTCTTCGATTTCCCTCCAAAAACTTCCCTGTAGGAGCGACTCCGGAAAGGCGAGCGGAGGCGTGCGCGGGTGGATTTGGCTGTGGGGGCGGGGGGGGCGGCACCGCGCGGAGCGGACGCCGCCTGCGCGACCGGCGTGTGGTGCAGAGCGGAGCGGAGCGGTCGGGATGGCGAGTCACCTGCCGCACCAAAACATCAGGTGGCTACTCACTGGCGCGTGAAATACGCCACATTCGTATTTCCGGTTCCCCGGTATTTTTAGCCGGTGGCGAGGCACTCGCTTTGGCTCCAAACAGCGCGGGATCGAGCTGTCCTCACTTCGGAAAAGAGCATTCACGACCGGCGGCGGCTTCAAAACGATTCGCAGCGTGTGATGGGATGCAACAAATAATTTTTCCAACAGTTCTGCATGGATTCCACATTTTGGCCACAACGCCGGAGTAAACTAGAGGTGCTACAACAGCAAATACTTTCTTCCAATATTGTGTTACAGTTATGTAATATGTCACGATTTGTGCCTTTCGCACACTTCAAATATTACTTTATCTCGTAAATAAACGATGTGTGAGAGATTTTTTTATTCAGGAGTTTAAATGAAATATATTTCTGGCAATGAATTCTGTGTATTAAGGTCCAGTGTATTCACGAACATATCCGTTGCGTAGTTTAGCCTTAAAGTACTGCGTAAGTACTATGCGAGAAAGTAAAAAAAAATAAAGTTAATAAAAATACGTAATACGTAAAAAATATGGGATTAAAGATGCAACCCTTCGTACATGCCAGCTCGATAACTTGCCTCATCAGAAATTTTTTTTCCAATAACTACTTCTTTTTGAGACTTTTTTTCATGGTGGTTAGTTTCACAAAAAGTTTTTAATTTACTTTCGCATGTCTATTAGTATTTATGCGCTGCATTGTGTAAGAGCATCTAAAAGTATTGGAGACAGCACCTAAGCTCCATGAGAGGAAGTCTTCACATATAAATAATTTCAAAAATAACAAACTTTTAAGAGTAATATCAACATAATGGAAACGCTAATTTAATGAGAAATTTATGAAGATTTTTAAAAATAGAAAAAAATGTTTTTTGACAAAATCAATTCCGTGTCCCCTCAAAAATTTCCACAAATTGAAAAATCAGTAATCACGAATTTCCGAAACTCATTTCTTCAAAATTTTCTCCTGCATCAAAAACATTTCTAAACAGACAAATTGTTGACGCAGTCAAACCTCGCGATAAGCCGACGCCGACTCGGCTTATCCAAGAAAGAGCATGATTGTCCAAGCATGGATGCACGCTATCTCTAGAAGCACACCTCAACGGCCGTCATTAAATCTTTGATCCCGGTGAATAAGCTGATAAGTCATAAACACTCAATTTGACAGGAGAGCAAAAAACAACGTTTAAATTAATTAAATCAGGGATTAATGATATTCAAACAAAACAATTTTTTGTGTAGGTTTTGTTTTAATATCATTAATTTTCCTTATTTATAGCAATTGTTTTTTTTTCTTTCTTCCCTGAAATATTAAGTTTTTTTTTTACTTATCAGCTTATTTACCGGGGTCAAAGAAATATCCTTTCACCAGGTAGCACCACCAGGCAACATTCAGATTTTGAAGAGAAATGATCACAACTAAAACGCATTAATATTGGATTTAAAAGAGATTTGTTGTTCCTAGCACACTCAGTACCGCGGGTTTGGAAATCTTCGAACAACTGGATCTGAAATAACAGAGCACAATGCTCCACGACAGGGTTGTCGTACTGGCAGCCCGCGGGCCAAATGCGGTCATTTACTGTGGTCCGCGAAGTGTTAATAGTAGGGCCCGGATTTTAATGACCTAAAAATTAGCGAAATATGCAAGCATTTATTACCTAAAACCTATATTTAAATATGACGTTAAAAAACAATATATGACGCTAGACAAGTTTAATTTTTAAAAATTTTGTTGATTTTTTAGATAGCATAAATACAAAATTCACTCAAGAACAGATTGTGACTATGGGTTGGTCATTTTCCACATTGTAGAATATCCAGGATTTCGCTGAAGAACACGCAGCAATTTGTTGTATACTTTTTCAGCCATATCACGACGAGCTCGACCCAACTCACTCCGTTTAAATTCACTTACGTTTCAAATAATCCTTTTGTGGTATAATTGTTGAGTTTATTTGTGACAATATCACTTGATACATTGTCATGCGCGACACATTTTCAAGCCTTTTATTCTTGTGTCCTTAAAAATATGACATATGTAGGTTTGGGGCAAAATTTGGCCAAATGTCCTTTTAAAAATCCAAAAAAAATAAAATAGGAGTTTATATGCACAATGAAAATACGTTTTTCTAATCGACAATACCTAGATTCGTGCATAAATTGTTTTAAAATTCACAGGAAAGTTCAGGAAACATATATGACTTGTCATTAAAATCCGGGCCCTAGTTATTAGTCAAACAGTGCAAGTCCCTTGCATCCATGTTGGGACATGGTGAGCCTATCGCACGCGCCCCAACGAGGTCAACACACCCTTAAGATACAAAATTGGTTAAGTTTACAATCAAGATTTCTTTTCTAGTAAATTCAAATACTGAAAATCATCAAAATGTGTTACACTTCATTATGCATAGTACGGCTTGATATCACGCATGGATCCACCCTCTCACCCCCCCCCCGTTTTTCAGAGCAGCCGGGCAAAGTGCCGAGATCAGCAATCTGGGGACCCCGGGTGTGTATGGCACGAGTAATGATTTTGGCCGGGGGGGGGGCATCCATGCACCTCCTGGATCCGCCACTGTTCTACGATTGATGAAAAGTTATAAAAATTAACAATAAGTCATAATATTATATTTGTCCTAATCTTCGGTTGGATATAAGAAACATCTTCACATAATTTACAGATGATGCGACAGAATTAACATTAACGACTATATGAAGTCGTCCGAACGCCCAACTAATAAGAACTACATTTTCTATTGTTTTCATAAATCACAGTGGAATTTAACGAAGTCAAGGACGCCAGTCATTATTTTACGTATAAGTTTTATTATTATTATTATTATTATTATTATTATTATTATTATTACGTCATCTAAAAAGATACTATGTAATAGACAGGTAAAAGGGTTACAATTTTTTTTTCAAAATTTAAGTAGTATATGACTTAGTGTAGGGATCACAGAATTTGGAAAATGTGCACACAATTCACTTTTCCCCATAGCACGTCATACGCAGTATTAACGGTTTTTTGACGTAAAATAAATAAATAAATAAAAAGCTACTACTTCATACATCCGATCATAAATGAGATCATCAGATCGATACTTGCAAGCACGCAGGATACAGTGACACAGCCATACAGGTTGCGACGTCTTAGCGAGTGTACCGGGACATACTCCGGCTTCTACCGGACGAGTCTCCATGGCAATGACGTTTGCTTGTGGCCTTCCAGGGTCGCACAGCACTTGCTGTACTTCCGCCTTTATTCGTGTGGGTCAGCTTCCGGGAACATTATTTGTCGGCAAAGACCCTACAGCGTCATCCCGAATTCTTTCGAGGAAATTAAGATTTAGCGATCTGGAATAAACAAATCTCGAGATTCCGCATTCATTTACTTTAATTAATTTATATTCTCTTAAAAACAGAGATGCAACCAATATAGCCTAGAGGAAAAGGGAGCACGACCTTAATGGTCAAATATATGTCTTTCAAAATGGCAGAGAGATGATACCGTTGCCAAAAAGCCTCTCTCCTCGCCTCCACGCCGTCACTTTTAATGATGAGCACCTCGGCAACATTGTAGGACGAGAAATAAAAAAACCAACAAGGCTAGCGGGCGGCGGCCTGTCCCCTGAGCTAGCTGCTGCTGCGGCCGCGGCGGCGGGAACGACGTCTGCCACGTTGCCAGCGCCAGCGGTCGAAGGTTCGGCGGCGCTGGACGGAACACCCTCCCCGTCCCCTGGCTCCGAAACGGCCGTCCCGTCCCGGGGAAGTCCGTACCCAGAGGCGACGGCTCGCCCGCTTGGGATCTCTTCGGCGCTGCCGAAGGATCGGAGGCCGCGGCGGCGGCGGCGGCACGGGTGAAGCCTGGAAACCTCGAGCCTAACAAAGGAGCGTCACAACTTTACTCCTTGGCTTGTCCGGTGAAGACGTCGCAGACGAAAAATATCACAATTCAGGAGTTGAGTTCCGCCGAAATAAACTAGTAAGCGGCCTAACGGTCCAACCGCAGAGTAAGCCCTAGATGACAGTTGTAAAATAGAACCCCCAATAAATTTTCAAACAAAAATATGTATAGTTCATAATATGAAAGGCAATTTTAACTCGTTTACTAGTAGTACAGACGTTTGTTAAAATATTTAATTCGGATTTTAAAATCCTTGGACTACTGGAATATTAATAGTAAATACGTTGAAATATATAGTCTTGTTAACGACCGACGTTTGGAGGCCCGGTAGCGCTGGGTGCAGAGGTACCTCTTCTCTTGCACAAACATGCCGTACCGACAAAAGAAATTGGATATCGGGTGTTACAATGTCTCCCAAGATGTGCGAATTCCGTTTGCATGTGCCTTGATTTTGCTTTATAACCAATTATTAAAAAGGAAGGACCTCAATTGTTTACTACCTAGGACCCCTAGATCTTGAGGACAGGGCGTTTTCCTTTCCAATGGTCCTTCCTCGAACACGCGCATAGAATTTGTCGCCTGAAGTTGTAATTCAGGTATTCTGAGGAATTGAACTCTTGAAAAGATAAACAACTTTTCGCTAAGAGAGAAAAGAGATAATACTAGATGTGTCCATTTCTTCAAATCGGGTTTAACAAAAATTAAGGCGAAAGTTCGTTGAAAGTTCTTTACAACTTCCCGTAAGTACCACTGCTTAGTTTTTTTTTCTTTACGTCGGTCCTTTAAGTTGCTAACGAATGGTCCTCAAAAGACGAGAAATAAACGATCTGGACTATCCTCCGCCATTTTGTGACGTTGCTCACCTGTTCGCTTCCACGGCACACCGCTCCACCACATGGCATCAATCCAAAGACGCCCAAAGCGGGACGCTGTATTTCTGAACAGACGAAGATGCCTCTCCCGTACAAGAATTTCTTTTACATTCGGCCCGCTTCTTAACCAACACAAACCCTCTCCCTCGATCCCCCGTCAACGGCGCACACGCTTGTATTTCGCTCGCATGCCACATCCCCTCGTGGGCCTTCAAGCGTCTGCTCGCTTGCCCGTTCCCTCATCTCGGTCGAATCGCGCGTTCACCCAACCAGGCGCCAGTTCACCCACTCTTTCGTCCTACTGCTGGCCTAGTCAACACCAGCCCGCCGGCTTCCCGCTCGCCCACTGCGTCGTTCGCCTCTGTAGTTGGCGGCGGCGCCGCCGCCCCGTTCCCACTCCTTCGGCCGCCCGCGGACCTCCCTGCTGCACACCCCCACGCCCGGGCCAATGGCGCGAGCCGCCCGCTCGCCCACCGCAGTCTCTGCGCGCCGGCCCGGCCCGGCCCGCGCGCGAAACAATTACCTGGCGTAATCACCGCGGCGGATCTCCGGCTGGCTTGGGAACAGCGCGAATCCTGGGAGCGCAGTGCAGCCCCGCCCCCGCCCCTCCTGCAACCCTCCCAATTAAGGATGTAATAACCACGGGTAAATTGCTCCAGAAGATGTTACAGTTAATGACACCATGTGAAGTACTCTTCCTGCTGAAATCAGGGTCGTCTTACCAAACGGCGAATGCTGGGAAAGTGGCATACGAGCGGCTGCGCTTCGAATCCCGGCGCCATCATTTACAATGGGGAGGGCGGATTTTGTGCGGGCACCACTTCACACTCGTCTACGCGACACATCTCATTCAAAACCCTTTGTGTCTCGCTAAACCAACTCGCGCACGCTGCAGTACTGATTATTATGAACTTCTGTGAAATCACAGGTCGACGTTTCCAACTTGCTGGGACATTTCAATTACTGTTAAAAAGAAATATAAACCCACTTCGAAGTCGAGTCACAAATGGCCATATGACAATAATATTCCATGCGAAGTAAATAAATTCCAGATACGTATTAACTAGACACCGGCCCACAACAAAATAATGGTTAAATATCACAATGGGCCCATGTAAAACTTACACCTGTAAATCTGCGAAATTAAATATTATTATTATTATTATTATTATTATTATTATTATTATTATTATTATTATTATTACTATTAATTGATAATCAACAGAAAAGAATTACACAGACAACACAAGTGAAAATGTCTCTTTTTAGAATGACACCAAAACATCAGACACTTAACGCTGTTTCAACTACTCTAATCTGTTGATCATTTCACCACAATAATGCTTTGATCTTTTTACATCAATCCAATGGAAAATCGGAACGTGGCAAAAACTCTGATTAGCATGGTCGACTGCAAACCAAAACAAAACAAGAAAAAAAACGCAATAAACTCAGCTCTAATTAAGCTACGCGAGCCGAAGAGACAAGAGAGCACGCCGCCTCTCATTTCCCAAACAATAAAATGCCGGCCGAGTTGGCCAACCTACTCTCAGCTTCAACAGACTTCGGCCTTTGATAATACGACAAAAGCAAATCAACAGAAACGGACCAACCCAGACAAATAACAAGTTTTTTTATTGTAATACAAAAATTCGCAGTTGTCATCATCTTGTCTCTCCATTTGCGCATCATATCAAGACATCATAAAAGTCACATAGATCCGTCCCGTCATGAAAGTTGGAAAGCCTTGAACGAAAGTTGGAATTTCCCCTTACTTCAAAAACTCTTATCCAAATTAAATAGAGGTTAAAAGTAAATAACATATTAACTGAATTAATGTTTTCCAAAACCAAATATATTTTTTTTACTTTTGTTCCGAAGATTTTTTTATTTATTATTAACTAATTAAACTGGAAATTTTCGATCTATGGCAACTTTTATCAACGTTTATTAATCTACAGGATTCAATAACAATAATTACAAAATAATTAAAAATGCCCACAAACTCAAAAATTACTATTCTAATTTCATGACCCCTGATCATCAATACAATCAAGCTAAAAAATTCCACTTCTGTCTCATCAACTGGGGAATGGCACAAGAGTTGCATGTCAGCACAAAGTATTTCCCCATCGTATTGCTTACTACAGTAATTTTGTTGGTAAAATGTGTCTACCACTTCCGATAGCCCGAATGTTACTGTCACAAACTTCATCAAGGTTCCCTCCCAGAAGGACCGAAGCCAAGGAGCGCGGACGTTCACGACTAGCAACGAGTGTCAATCACGCTTGTCTGTAATTTTGAATTGAAAACTCATGACTATTAACATAGTTCATAATTGAATGCACTGCTTTAATTTATTTGATTTGTTTACACGCAACAGCACAATTGTCAATGGCTGAATCAGAGTCGATAGCATATGTATAGTATTATTAATACATAAATATTAATATATCACATAAAATGAATTACTAGAATTCGGAATTCATTTTTTTCAATCTCGATGACATAAAAGAATATTTCGGAATCGTTCACAACATCGAGTTCGACCTCAACACACTCCCTCGAAGTTTCACGAACGTGGACGCGTTCAGAGTGCACGGAATCCTGTGCGCTTCGAGCTCGGCCCTCCCCCGCCCGCAAGTGGCCCCGCCCCGCCCCGCCTTCGTCCGCGGGAGGCCCTGGCGGCAACTGCCTCGCAGCGACAGACTAGGGGCCCGCCGCCGCGCCGCACAATTAACCTGAAGGCTGAACCCTTCCCCGCGCCCCGCCCCCGGCACCCCGACGGCACGGCGGCGCCGCGCCGCGCCGCGCCGCGCCCGCGACAGACGTGCGCAGCTAAATTGGAGGACACGCCGCTCCACTACTGTTTATTTACGTCCCCCCGAGAGGAGTAAATAGAACTGTGCGAGGCGCTTACACGCGGCCCGCCCTGCCCGCCGCCACTGTTCGCCGATTCACCCGTTGCATCATTATGAGCCGTCAAGGGCCGGTAAATGGGGAGTGAAGAGGGTGCGCCACCGCGCAGGCGCGGGGAACCAGCGGTCCACACATCGCCGGTACAGCTCTCCTACTATCACTCGGCATAAAGTAACTCCATGACCCTCTGGTGGTCGATTCACCAATACTGAATGTGAGGTTGCTTTCATTTTGTGGAATAATTTCATTGCTGTTAATCATTTTAGTTGATTTTGAACAGGTTTATCACGTAGCAGAACTTGTAGATAAAACAGATGAAATCTTCCTGATTGTCAATTATTATTGAATCAATAAAACGTATCCACCGTCTTTTAAAGAAATAATTCACATCTTATTTACAAAAACTGCACGAATTCTCAACACTGAACAAAACAAACACGTAACCCTAAAATAATTGATCTTAAGGGGAGAAACGAATTCGGAATATAGTGAATGAAATAAGCGTGGGTGGAAATGTGCAGGTGCTACACGACGCGTCGTGGAGAACGACGGCGCACGGGAAGAACGAGTAGCTGGGAGGGGGGCGGGGCGCGGGCGGCGCCGGGAGCGGCGGGCGCTTGCCTGCCTGCCGACGCGTCAGCCCGTTCTCAAGAATAGAAAGGGCGAAGAGAGTCAAAACACGAGCGCGCGGGCGGGCGGGCCCGCCGCCGCGCCGCGTCCAAGCGGCCTCACGAAGCGACGCAGGGCGCTTCCACAGAGAAGAAATCGGCTGTTCGAAAGAGCGGTTTACTGGCGGACGAGGGAACTAAAGGTTTGCGCGTATTTGGAGATGTTTAGAAATCAAAGTGGCGAAGCTCCAAATACCCCCACACACACCCAAGCCCAATGGAAGAAATAGAAAAACAATTTCACAACACAACTTAAGATTCAAAAGTTCGGAGCCACGCGATAGCGCTGCACTACAATACGACAAAATTAAAAGTTTAGTATCATCTATATACTCCTTGCACGTTATTTAAGTATAATCAATTTATAATCGACCTATTTTTCATGATGCAAACTTAAATCTGACTGGCATTGCTAAACTCTCGAAATATCGGATATAAAGGTCCCCGAAGTCAGATCAATGACGAAGAGCCAAGGATTTTGTAATCTGCAACGCAAGAATACTTAGCATTACTATTGTAGCGTCACGTTGGCGGCCGTGGGTGGGAGGAGGAGCGGAAGTATCGCATACCTGCAGGCTGAATAGCTTTGCGCCCCGGCGTTGGGATATTTAGACAAAGGGGACGCCAGCTTGACCGGGAAGGTCACGTGGTAGACGCGAGCCTCCCTCCTACACCTAGGACGGTCACGTGACGACTACACACTGGTATAAAATCGAGCCGACGAGCTCACACGCGTTTTTTTTTCTGGAAACCTCGCGCGATGCGCAAAACTTTAGTCCCAGGCTGGAGCGTGTCGTGCCTATTGCACGGGTGACGAGGTCACGGTAGTGGCGCGGGAGTAGCGTCAGAGGAGGCGAGGCCTCCCTAGCTATGTTGGGTATCTACAGGGAATTACTCACAAGTGTGTAGTTTCGGAGCAGAAGTTGGTTATTATACATACGTGTAAATAAACTTGTAGATACTTGTAAATGTCTGTGCGTTTTTCTCCATGACGCCACACTCTTCTCGAGCTCTTGGAGTCGAAGGAGGCGTGGCCAGCGGGAGGGCGAGCGGTCGGGGAACCCTGAGGTGAGATCAGGGTCACACGAGGAGCGGGTATGACAGACGGCCGCACGCCGTGCCCGGATGTTTTCTACTACTTCCTAGACCCGCAGTCGCAGCAGTACAAAAAGCTGCGACACGATTTTTGCCACTTCGATCGAGAACCTCATTTGTAACCGGAAACAGATTTAGGAGATCTCGCAATTTAGGGACCATTCATTAATCCATAGATGAGATATTGACGCGAGAATTGCGTAAACCTATATGGAGCATAATTCACCCTGTCAATCTCAAATATATACGTAGTTTCCGTGAATAACAAGAAAATATTAACTATTTCCCTATTGTTAGAACAACCAAATTTCAAATATTAATAAAATGTTGTACTTTGAATAAATTACCTAATTGCACTTTTTCTTACACTCTGAGAAGTCATTGACGATTTGCACAGCATATTTCAATAAAACTAATCTACTCTTCTTGATCTTCCGAAGTAGTCCATCTGTGTCAGTCACATGTCTTACCGCGGCATCGACTTTCCTCATTGCTCTTCTCTTCTCACCTCCGTATAATTGTTATTCCAAAAGCTTTGGACGAAACTAATTAACTCAGGTAAACTCACGTAATGCAAGGCGCAAATTATACAAGGTGCTGTTTCTGTACTGTCGTCGGCCACGGCGCTCCCAGCCCGACTTCACATTGCATAAACCGTTGTTTCCGAGACGCGCCTTTCTAGAGCAGCGGATCCCAACGCGGTCGCTATCGACCCTCCGGGGAGGGGGGTCGGTAAAATTTTGAAAGGGATCAATGATAGTCGACATCAACAGGCCAGGGGGGGGGGGCAATGACTGAATATGAACCTGCACCTCATCAATATAATAAAGATCTCATTGATTACAAAAAATATTAATGAACTTTATAATTAATTGCTTTATGATATTAAGCAACATAACATTATGATAAATTACAAATTCGGTCCTTTTATTTTTTTCCTTGTCCGTCGCTCATCCCTACGTGTTAAGATGTTTAAGAAATTTTAACAAACTTTTCAAAACGATACTCTATCGCGCAAGAAAATATGCCGAGGAGAAATGTTATGCTCATAAAATACTTCGTAGCCATTGTACTATAGAGAATTCTAGAAACAGCGACTTATAAGCGGAAGAGTTTTCGATTATTGAAAAACCGTGACCTTTACGAGAATATTGGTGTACGAAATTGTCCTCTTAAGGCAATTATGTGTGTTATGTTTATGGATGCTGTGTATAGAAAGAGGATCCTTGAAGAAAACAATCATATAAAATGTGTCAATATAAGAAAAAAACTTGGAATCTGTTCTACAAATTCGAAGTTCGTTTAGATTTTCTCAGGTCACTTCTTCCAAACAGATTCCTAAAATGTCTCGTGTCCGAATAAGCAACGGAAGACTAGCATAAACTCCTCTTTGAATTTGTAGTCATTAGCGGCATGTTTATTCCAATCAACAAAAAATAACACCTATAACAGAAAAAGGAAGAGTAGTCTACAAACGATTCATTGTGAGCCGAACGGTGGTAATGCTCACATCTCTTGCAAAATGTGTCAGGACACTTTCCGGCTATTACTATGGGATTACTCACACCTGCTAGAAGATCACTGAAAACAGGAAAATGAAAATGCAGGACCAAGGTGTCAGAGACGCCTCAAGAACCATTGCATCACTTCAACAATGCGATCGATTAGCAGACTTGTTGTTTCTGCAGCGCCCTGCAGCACGACTGGCGAGTAGAAAGCTCGCCGCCGCGCCGTGGCAAGTTGGAAAGTTCAACGGCGTTGCTTCACATCTCGGGAGGAGCCGACCGTTGTTGCATCGCGATCCGTGACAGTCCTTCGATTAAGAATATCGCCCGCCAGTGAATAGGATCGCTGAGAGAGGTGTTGGGATCCCAAACTGAGGAAAGAGTGTGTGTCAGTGTGTGTGTGGGGGGGGGGGATCAACAAACTACGTTTCATACACGTACTGTTCGTGACACGAACTAGGAGAGTTATCACACGTATTTAGTAATTTTTTATTGGTCTGAAATTAACACAAAATTGAGATAAAATAAAGACGTAGTGTCAGGGAGGAATGGTGAGAGTAACAAAGATTTTAGTCTATTTGTAGAATACAGAATTGCATGGCATCAAAGGTCTTTACATTGGTGCGTACTATTGCCAGCAATGATCGAGCAGATACACGATTTAGCTATTACGTAAAACTCTGTACAGTCAGTATGCCAAGTAATTCAAAAAATAATTTTAGGTAATAATACAATTCCAGTCATTCTGCGTTTCGATAAAGCTTTGATGAGACACAAAAACGGGGGTCTTGGGAAAACCCGGGCGAAAAGGATATTTTATGAGAAAAATGATAGGTGTATACAATTACATTGCACTGCAAAATGTCTGCTTTAGTTACGACGTTATATTGTAATTAGAGTTAAAAACTATAACTTTACAATATATGCAAAAATCGACCATCATTCGAAGTCAGTTGCAAAATTCAATTCCAATACCTCTTTGTTCGTTAATATCTATTTCAGCTAACCTTGAATACTATTAACTATGGACAGGAGGTACATCATTACAGCATTAGCAGAGCATTACTTGCAGATATCCCCTGTAATACTACGTACCTCCAAATGTTTACTGGGAATAAAAACTAAAAATACCATGTTCTGAAAAAAAATGAACTTCAAAGACATATTAGACTCCCATAGCAACAGAATTAGTTTTCAATAGCAATTTTATATATTCTGCACTGACAAGTATAGAGCATCCACAATTATTTGTCGTGACCCAGAATACCGCATGTTATTCAAATTTTCCCTTTTCTGGCATGTAAATCGCTGAGAAGTGAACGTTTCCATTAACTATTTTAATCCATCTCTGCAGTGAACCGAAAGGGATGCTGAACCTTAACTGCTTCGCAGACCTTCGCAATCGCTTGCGCGCAAGGCCTTCTGAGTGGAGACCGCATTTATCAGACGTAGAAACTATCATTCTCATTTTAATTTTTTTTTTTCATGAAAAGTAGCGGTATGTTTTATGCAGAGGAAATCTCTGCAATCTTAAATGGCAACTTTCTGAATATCAATATGACACATTTCCAATTTCTGAATATCATAATGAAAAATTCCAATTCTATCTCTTGACTCAAGCAAGATCAAATACCATAATGATTAATTTAAGGACTCGGCTCTAACTAATCCTACGTCACATTTTCGACAAAAGATAATACTAGTAACACGCTTGCCATATCGTTTATTTTGTGGGAGTATTGTGGTGTTGGCGTAACACCACGAAACTCTGTGCTCACCATATTGCACTGCACTATAAAAACATTCCTCCTTTACTCAGGTGAATGTCAGAGTGAAACCTTCATCCTCTCATTTCTCAGAATAAATTAGATGTGGGATATAACTATCCAGCGCCGAGTTCTTCAAATATATATCTTAGTACCTCAAACCATTACAAGACTTTTCTGAAAACAATGACCCTTACTAAGTTCCTGCTTTCATTAGTAAACTTCAAATGTGGGATCAGAATATTGTTTTAAACGCAAAGATAAAAAATAATAACAAAGAATGGCCCTATTTGTTTATTTCCAGAACACAGCTCTATCACATTAATGCATACCGTACATGCAAATTCACAGATACAGAACGTTTTAAGTGTACCCCCCGTCCCACTTTAACCTTTTAGCCAGTAACATCGCCCCCTTGCCTTTCGACATAATCAAAGCAAAACATAGTGCGTCCAGGGTACTGATGCCGTAGGTAGCAAAAACAGTCGTTATTCGCTCGGAGAGGCATCCAGACCGCAAACGTTCGACGTGTCCAGAGCCCACAACTGGCAGCGTCACCACTGAGCAGCGCTGTCGACTTACGCTTCTTGGGCAGCGAAGAAATGAGCACCATCTCTGCCAGCTTCCGGCGTTCCAAAGAACGAACTCGCATCATTGTGCATATTACGCAATGGTCATGTCGTACTTGCCGATAGTCAATTGTTGATCAGAAAACATCTGAGGTGCAGGGCATGATCCCTTTTTTTCTTTACTAAAATTAGATATTTTAACAGATATTTGAAAGTGCTTTCCGCAAGTATCTGTATTACAATGTCAGCCAAAAAGACATTAATAGCGATGTTTAGAAACTGACAAAATAACATAGTGAACACTTTTCATTCATAGGACAGAAACCTCTTGAAAGTGCTCTCCTGTAAATTAACTGAACATGACATATAGTGAACAAGTCTACACTTGTACGAGGTACAGACTTCGTATCTTGTTGTTTAACAATTTAACTGAGATTTCGAAACATTAAGTATTAGAAACTTATCAAACGATGGAATTAGCGAGTTATAAAAAGAAACTAATTTAATACGCCCTCCTTAGCTTTTCTTCTATAGTTTTCTCCAGTATAGTCTGTGTACTTACGCTCAGGAAGAAAATGGATTTTGTAGATCAGCTTACTTACCTGGAAAAAGAAATTAATAAAAGTTAGATCGAGAACAATTTCACCAAATATTATTTGCATACAACTTAATATATATTTGTTAGAGTGACAGCTACAAAGTTGATATTACATGTATCTCATTCAACCATTCAATACAGTTCATCGCATGCCACCGAGTCCCTACATATTCGCTTCTTGAGTACCCCTTGCTCTCTTAAAAGTTTAATAATCGTAAGTTGAACTTGCAACAACAATACTGGTGCATGTATCCAGCGTTCGCTTTGAAGATAAAAGACGCGCGAACATTCCACAAAAAGCAGTGTTGCCTCGCGGTTCATTCGCGGCGCCGCCCTGTTAGCAAACGAATTTTCCGATGGGAATCCCCGGCGGCGGCAAGACTTTATCCAGAGGGAGGTCTTTCCCAACAAGAGTTTGTCCGCGATAACAATACGCGCGATCGTTGCGCGCTCAAGCGTTGCCACACAGGCTTCCGCATGTTGCGCGAAACCGATGTGGAGCGTTACAAGTCACCTTCGAGCAGGTGGAACCATCCGTTTCGACACAGTCGCTCGCGACGAGATAAAAATCCGAGGAGGCCGGCGCGGCGACCAGGCTCTCCGTCGAAATCGACACCACAATCGGCCGCGCGGCCGCGGGCGAAAACCAATGACGCAACGCTCCAGGAAGCCCAAGCGCAGCGGGGCTCGACTTCTGGCGGTCGCCCGCTCCCCGCCACTTCCCTCTCGTAGCCTCCTCGACGCACGCAGGCTTCCGGTGTATGGAAATTGGGGACCAAAAGGTAAATAAGGGTTTCACCAATATGGACATTGGGGACCGGTCCAGTAACGGGCATACGTAAATTGGGGACCAACTACTTCATCCCCTCACACGTAAAAGTGGAAGGTGACATTTTTCGAAGAACATTTTCATAGCCATTATTTTTAAAACACAGCTCCCTTCCCAGTTTGCCAGACTTAGGACTGGAGTATTTCTATGGTTTGGTTAAAGTTGGTTTTCATCCATTGAATCATTCGTTGATTAAATGAATTGTGCCATTTTGTTGTAAACTAGTACTAGCTTTTTCAATGATGGCTGTATTATGCCTTTGGCATTTGAAATATAATTTGGACACTCTTTTAGTGCTTTCTTTGCTTTTCATTATGATATAGGAGCGGGTGGAAAATTTTCAATCAGACACAAGGAAAAGCGGCGGCGGTCCCCTTAACGAGCTTACCTGTTAAGTCAGTCCTTTTCCCTACCTGGGCTGGTTTGTTCCCCAATTTACATGTATAATTGGAAAGTAAGTTTCGCGAGAATATATGAAGGGATAATTTGGTCCCCAACTTACATACGGCCACAGCATCGACCGCCCACGGAGGATTGAATGATGTGAAGCGATCGCAAAACGAGCTATGGCTATGACTGACGATGTCAACCGAGTCATATTAATTACAGAAACAGATAAGAGCAACCGTACAATAATAGAGGTTCTCTCGAGAGATGGACATAACGGCGACAACATTGTTTAAAGCTCATAAAAGAATAGACTGGATGAAATTTTGAACTTTTGCAATTTTCGGAAAATCAAGGTTTTCAACGAGCATGAGACTTGCACCATTCTCTAAAAACGTCCTTGACACTATCCAACAAGAAAATTTAATCAAAAACGATGGAGCCAATCATTTTTGAAAATTTGGAAACTGTCCCAGGGACTTCATGTCTTAACTTAACGTCAAAAAACTTAATTCATGTGAACATAGCAGAACCTTTGGAGTTGTGTGTGTTAAATCAGTGGGGTAAGATGGTGGTTGTGGGAGGTGATTTCACGTTTTCTTTGCCCAAACTTTTAAGTGTGGTTTTCAACGTTGGCATATCTGAAAGGGCGTGCAAAAGTTTCTTAGGAAAAAGAAAAAAGAGAGAAGTGGATTATTTATAATGGATCAATACTAAGCAGAACACTGTAAACATACCCCTTCCTCTAAGGATGAAAATGAAACGGGATGCAGTCGGGCTATGCATTTTTGGGGAGATTGCTGAACAGCTTAGGAAGAGCTGGCCGCGGGATGCAGTCAGTTTCCACAACGCATGTCGCAGAAGACGCAGTGTCGACGGCCACAGCGCACAGGGAGAGTCGGCGAGGTGTGGCGGCGTTGCCACCTGGGCGCCGGCGAAGCCCCGACCTCGCTCCCAGTAAACAATTACCCGGCGCTCAAGCGACCACGCCCAAAGGAGCGTGGGAACCTCTCGGCCGCTGACACCGCGCACTTCCCAATCAGATACGCGCTGGTCTCCCTCTCCCTCTCTCGGTCTCTCTCCCCCTCACACACACACACACACACACACACACACACTGGTCCACCAAGCCAACCAACAATGATTTCCTCCTAGCTAAAAGCCAACCATTGAACATTGTCGATATCCTTCTCTTGCCGACGAGGATATGGAAGCGCAAAGAAAGAAAAACTTTATAACCCGTAAACCGTGCCAATATTCACAAACGTCGATAATTCGGAACTGCAACCGAAACAATTTAAAATTATCCGCCAAGTTACTTTAATAAGTAATTTTTGATTACTACACGCCAGCGTGAGAGTTCGGTGTTACTGTAATAATACTTAGATAAAACGGCGATGAGAACAAAGGTATAAAAAATAACGTTCCAAGTTAGTTACAGATTCAATAAGAACTTTCCAACATCGATATTCTCCCCGTAAATCAATTAACTTTTCCATTGTTACGTAAATATAAAATAAATTTCATAGATAATCAAAATCTAATAAAAAATCAACAATCTATTAGGGTTTTTTGAATGGAATACGTGTCTAAATGAACGCCACGATGTTTGAAGATCATTTCTAGAAGAAGGATAAAGAATACCTAAGGTAAACTTTTAGTAGATTCAACCATTATCTTACGCTATGTGATCATATTATTTTTTTCATCAGTCCTTAACGTCTAAGGTCATTACTACTAAAGAAGAAAAAAAACACGTTATCGAGTTAACTAATATTAACAGCATTAATAGATCAATAAGAACGGTCACTTCGTTATTTTGTAAAAAAATAGCGTATCAATTAAAAAATTTTCTGATGAAGTATCTTCCTTCATTCTCACAAAAAATATTTTAAATTTTGGTAGCGCTTCGATAATGACAACGTTCGCAAAGGAGCACTTTAAAGTTGCGACATCAGCTGCATTGGTGAAATCGCAGCCACTCGCAGCGGCGATGGAGCCTGGCGCTGGAGCGAGGGGCGACGAGGGCTCTGAAATCACGCGAACAGCTATCGCTGCTACGTCCGATGAGAAGTAGCGGCTCCTTGGGGTATGCAAATTAGGCAAGCGTACGAGCTGATGAGTGTTTTAATTTAATTCATTTCACAGGCACATGCAATTTCCAAGACTCTCAAGAGTTTTCGTATGTACTTTGCAGATAGAAAAATAAAATGAAACTTCAATACGGAGTACAGATTATATTATCATTGCAAGTGCGTCGTAACAATTGTTTAGGATAAATTACGTAAAATTACCACATATAAAAAAATTGAAACCTCACGCGGGGAGGGGGGGGGACTGAGCCGCCACTGCCGACGGTTGGCGATATGGAGAGAACAAGAGTAATAGGGACATAAGGTGGATGAATAGAGATGTCACAAAATAATACCGGCGGTGAGGCTGAAATAGGTCATGCGGGAGGCAGAGTCGGGAGAACATGGAGACTACGACCCATCTCCTCCGCGGTCTTTGTTGACTCCGACTCCGACTCAACTTCAAAAGAAAGTCCTTTGCACTCGCCAGTATATAATAGCACGACTAAGTGTGAGCGAATATGAATGTA
Organism: Teleogryllus oceanicus; assembly: GCA_964035755.1. Classification (NCBI taxonomy): domain Eukaryota; kingdom Metazoa; phylum Arthropoda; class Insecta; order Orthoptera; family Gryllidae; genus Teleogryllus; species Teleogryllus oceanicus. The sequence goes on from CAXIVR010000011.1 coordinate 59,459,265, forward strand.
CGTGCGTACTCACACCGTTCGCAGGCCTAGTCACGTCTATTCGCACTTGCTTATTTTGAAAAGTACTGAATAAGATGCCACTAACGTTATATTTATTGAACGGTAACAATTTTTTTCTTGACTGGTCTATGAAACCTTTAAAAAATTATACGTTTCTAATACTCCGAACTTTGGATCTTTAAACTGAGAAAGTTTCAAACAATAACGAACAGGGAGGCTTTGGGAATACACTCACGCTGCCCTAGTTTTGCACTCCCAGACGTAAATGTACAGCTTGCCCTTTCCCCTCTCATTTGTTACTACCATGTATTATTGTAGATTTACTGGTTAGGCGGAAGAGCAGGCCGTATGGCCTGAGCCTCGCCATTAATGATATATTATTATTATATTTATATTATTATTATATTATTATTGTTATTGGAACAGCAATATTAAAAAACTACATAAAATACATTACGAAAATGTTTTGCTCGAGATGTAAAAATGAGTAACAGACAAAACCACGAGAGAAAGAACGAGTGAAGGGAAAAAAGAGAGAAGAATAAAACATTGGACTTCTTACTGAGGTACTCCTTCCTACAGCCGCCGCAAGAACTACAAAGGACTTCGAAAGGCCCTGTATACAACGCTTCTCAAATAACCACGTTATCTGCAGATTACAGAACAATACCCTACGTCTACTTGTCGATGAAGTGCAATACACTATTTTCTACCAAGTGTACTTCTTGTGGCTTCCCTGAAGTTAGAGTTGATAAAGACGGTACTAAAGAGGAGAAATGCTCTCCTACTTGCAATAATCACCCACAAGAATTGACATCCTGGAGACACCAATTTTGTTTTAAATTTATTTGCTTTCAGGCGTACAGCCTCTTTTACAATGCGTTAGAATACATTAGATTCAGAACTACAGAACTGAGTTTAATTTAGAACTTATATTATTGGTATACTGTACTAGGAGGGCTGATAAGCGAAAATCAGAACCTCACTTTAATAAATTATTTTCCTCTTCGCATAGAAGGACGTGGTATGTTAATGACTGCGAAACGCCGCCGCTTCCTACGGTGCATTAGATGGCCGATCGGCTCCGGCCAGCAGAGCGAGTCCCTGGTCGCGTGCGCCCGGTGCGGGCACCAAGCAGCGCGAGATGCAGAGAAAGTGCCACGGCCGGGGTAGCGGAGGCGGGGAGACCACTTCCCCGCACGCAGCCCAGGGCAGCGCCGCCGTCGCCGTGGCGTAACACGCTCGCTCCCCGCGTCGGCGGAGGCGACGGCGACGCAGGCCACACGACAGCATGGCGGGCGCCGCAACGCCCAACACACGCCTTTCAATTGTTTCCTGGAGGTCTTTAATATGACGCTGCGCGATTGAGAGGTTTGATGGAACGAACGGCTTCAGTCGGGTTAAGCCCTATTTCAGTTTCTTGTGATTTTTCGTTAGTCCTCCCTGCATATGAATAACAACAATAAGATAAAATAAATGGCACTAGAATGAAGGAGAATGCAGGGAACAGGATACGCCGAAGTCGTTGACCCATCGAACTGCTCCCATGCCACTTACTTGTACTAGGTTTATCCACTCATTTCATTACGTTACAGTAACTCATAAGTTTTAAGTTTGATTTTTCTTGTTTTCCTTCTATTGTGATAATTACTGATCTGAACTAAATTGACACGAGTGTCCAGGAAGAATCGTATCCTAAATATTTATTTTTAATACAATTCAATTAGTATAATTTTCTTATATAAAATACTGTTAAAGAATATATATACACATATATATAAATAGAAAGACATATAATTTGTACTATGTCTGTCTGCCCTATACATTACCTCACGTGACGTGTCAAAAGTTTGTCTCCAGCACAACACCTTCAATGAACATTTACAATAAAACTATGGAAGAACGGTTTAAGACTTCTAGTACCTACTTTCTTAAATTTCTTTATGAATTTAGAAAAATAATGTTCCAATAAAATCTAGTGGTTGCAGCACGTTACTAATGATATTATCGTAACAATTGATGTACTGCACGTCAGTTTACCTCCCAATGAAAGAAATATGGGAAAATCACGTACAAAAATTGTAAACTCTTCTTGAAACTATGTTAGTACGCATTCTTTCATCCGGTTCCGTAACTGAATATCTACTTCTAAGAGTGCAATTCACAGCATCTGAACCATCTCCGATCGCTCTGAATGTACATCCCTTCGCCTGAGTAATTCGTATCAACATGGGAGGACGCCAGAGATGGTGGGCCCCTTAAGGTTAACATTGTGCACTATGTAAAACAAGAAATGTCAGACACAGTACCGATAAACAAGAAAAAATTCACTTTTACATATCAGAGATGTATGTATTTTGATATGATAGAGAACTTCAAGAGAAAACTAACTTTTATTCTGACTCGCGAAACAGAAAATAATTCTATTTAAATATTTTATCTGAATCATTACTGTATTCCAGAATCTTAAAATACTCAGTGGTATATCTTACAAATTTATTTTATGTAAGTGTTCATTTCTAAGTGAATTAACGCGACCAATTAAAGTATTTCGAATCCGAGTTCTCTTCAAACAAGAATTTCTGAAGTCTTTCCTGTATCGATGATATTAATACTCTCCCGTCGTCGCATTCCTGGGAAGAGATCGAGAATCTAAAAATACGCACGCATAACTGAAATGCGTGACAATCACAACACCTGAAAATTAATCAAGCAAACGAGCGATTAAACTAATAGATTGCACATTACATAAATTCTTTGGATCTAACCACGCGCAACTAGTTCCCCTGGGCAAGACTATCCGAAATAGACTTGGCAACCAATCGAACAACGTCCTGCGAGTGAGTCAATCTAGAGATGACTGCCGCTATAGACTCAGAAGTTGTCTTCTAGACACAAAGGTGGGTAAACTATTTCAAGACGATGAAAATGTTTCCCTTCTTGAATTCACGATCACAATATTAATTCTGGGAATAGTTAAGATTTTATTGGTCAATTAATTAAAATCTTAGTTTGCCAACATTTCGGAACTTTATTGTGCCCTCATCAGAGTTATGAAAGAGATAAATACCCGTGTAGTAATAGTAAATTTATCTGTGCTCTATCACTAATTAGAAAACAATAAAGTTCCGAAACGTGGGCAAACTAAGATTTTAATTAATTCAACAATACCCCTGAACTATTTTCAGCAATCGTTGCCGGTTGACCAATTCTCATTGCAAAGCGGGCACTCTTATTAATAACATTTAGTTTGAAATACAGAAAGTTGAGGTAATATAAGGAAATTCACACTTGAGCTTCAATTATTTTCTACGAGTGTGAAAGGCCTGGAATAAAATAACACCAGAAAATACAATTATGGTAAGTTTCGGGTTCTATAAACTTTCAGATATGTTCCATAACAAATTGCAGAAAAGTATTCCAGTTGCCAATACCACCGTTTTCATGTTGGCAATAATACTTTAAAACCCTTAAAAGATATTGAAGAAGAATAGCAAATAAATCTTTACATATTTCCTATGCCACAAATGTTCCACAATATATACAAACGCACTTATGAGTTTATATTTCAAAGTCGGTTTTACCGTGAATAATTGAAACTACAACAGTACTTCCCTTTACAGGTAAACATTCAAACAAAAACTAATGGCGATGAATAAATATCTCGTTTGATCAATAGTCGTGCGTAATTCTCATCTACTGCCACAACACTATATTGCGAACTGTCCCAATGCTTCTTTTGTCTTCAGCAGCTCTCATACAGAGCACCTTTCTCCTCTAGCACCCACGACCACTGCTCTCCTGCCTCCTCCAAAATATCCGCACACCTGAACTGACGTTTCCTATTTTTTGAATTAAAGAACTAGTCCAATAATAATTTTCAACAAATACACAAAAACAATGAACATTAATGATTTTCGGGCTATATTTTCCATCTCCCAGATCAATATCTGGTCTAAGATGGTTCATTATTGTCCGCCAATGTGGCCTCTCTAATACCTAATGACGAAATATGAAGAGACCATTACAGGGAAAACCCCAAAGCATTCTTCACTGTCTATGCTTCTAGAAAATTCGCCCTTTCACCAAGTTATTTCGGACCACGAGCCAAGCTCTAAAGAGAAAGGAACATTTTCAGTCTGAAGACAAATCTTGCTTCCCCCCCCCCGTCAACTTGAAATGTTAAGGGTCCAAAATAACATAATAATAAAAATAATAATAATAATAATAATAATAATAATAATAATAATAATAATAATTTTACAACAAGAAATCGCCTTGGCTTTAAAATTAAATTATTTCAAAAATGGTGTTTTTACATTCAACCAGTTTCGCTACCGCCGGGCATCATCAAATACGTAAAATTACAATAAATACAAATACCTAAAAAACAAAATTTAATGACATATTTTATCTGTTTACAACTTATTTAGAGTATGTAACGAGACAATGGATTTTTGTCACTAGTATTTCTAGCTTTAACACAGATTTTGGCGACTGACGCACAACTAAGGAGTTTACGGTGTCAGGATAGCTTTCTAAAAAATATCAACTATATTACTTTCCGAATTTTCAAGCAGGAAAATAAAGTGGTATGCGGAGAGTTCGACAACACGAATATCCTTTGTAAGAGCATGTTACGCGCAGAGGGAGAGGACTATGATGTACTCCTTCCACAAGTTTTCAGGAGTTCTCTCGTTTCCCCTTCCTCCCCTTTTAAATTATTTCTGTCGTTAATCACTCCATTATTGCTATTATTTATTCATTAGCTCATTACTAGAGACCGAATTTCAAAACAAATACATGTTTTTTCCGCGCAGTAAGAAAGTATGCTCATCTGAAATGCTATTTATATTATTTGTATCGATTTTCCATAAAATTACGATAGTTTTCAAGTCCAACTTCTTGAAAATATGCAATGCCCATCAACTAATGCACTTCACTTGTATTACCTCCTATTCCACACGTCTTAATGCGCCCCCCCCCCCAATTACAGAAATATGATGCGAAACAGAAAATAAACTAACTTTTTTCCGGGTCTAAGGTTTTCATACTACTTTACATTATATATAATATGCATATTTAAGTGCATTTTTTCGAAGTTTTAACTGCATAAATGGATACACATTTAATGGAATATTACAGCACAAAAATCTAGTTCCTAACTTCATCCATGGGCCCCAATATCGTCAATAGTTTAGGGCTTCTGAAGTCAAATTAAATTAAATTATTTTACGCACATTTCCTGTAACGGGAATTCTGTGAAATGTAAATTAGTGCCTTACAACGAGTCTGCACATTATTTATCTTACAATATTCCTGTTTCGCAATTCAGAAAGCAGCTTAAGGCGAGTAGATATTCCAATACAGAATATTTATTCATTATCATGAAGCTTTTAGTAATTGAAACTTTCTCTCCTAAACGGTCTTCCAAGCCTCTCAATGCTACAATAATTATAGTTCGTTCTTTCAGAATCTTCGATATAACAATGATGACCAGAAAGTGTTGCTACAATGCGAATTCTTTTAATTGTTGCATAAGTTAAAATACTTTAATCTGCCGCACAGACACTCCTTATATGTTAATTTCTCATAGTTAAATACTTTGGCATTTTCACAATGCTTTTGGATTACTTCGTCGAGAAATGAAACTGTCTTCTCGACTCTCAGGTATGAGAAAATTGCATTATTTAATCGGCGTAATACATTCTGACGACAAAGCAGACACGAAGGGTGCATGGAAGTGTGAGCACGGAGAAAGGAGGATAATAGAACATACCTTTCGCTATGGTATGAGCTTACAGTTAAAGAGAAAGGGATAGAAAAAGAAAAGAGAAGTAAAGAAAGAGGAAAATAAAGACATGGAGAAAGAGCGAGATCGCGAGAGCCAGAGAGGACGGTCGCGTAGCGCCTGGGAAGCCGTCACCTCGACAAAGAATAGATAGAGATTCCCGTTCTCGGGGCGTGGACACCCCTGAGCCGGCGTGGAGATGTGCACAAAGGCTGTTGCTATGCGCCTCCAAACTAGCGTTGGTAATTATTACTGCAGGTTCATCCTCCCCCCCCTCCCGCGGGGTCCGCTAGCTCCTCTCTCCTTCCTGCTCTTTTATTTGGGAGACGGCACTCCAAGGTCAGTGGAGCCTCACGTTGCAGGTAAGCCCTCCGAACACGCTCAGGCCGCCGGCCCGGGCGAGCAGGTAGGTAGGCCACACGGAAAACCGGCTGAGGCAGCCCACCAAAAACCTTCCTCGAAGCTGCCGCGGACAACCTGCCCTGGCTATTGTTAGGGACTGCGGCTGGAGATAGGGCTGGCGCAGGGGGCTCACACAGGGGCCGCGGCGGGGTGGGTGGTGGCCGCTGTGGCTGCTGCCCTTGCTTAGGGCTTGCCATTCCGCCGGCGTCCTTTAGCATTCCACAATGCTCTTCTTAGATGCGAACATTCTCTTAGGAAATTTATCATTGTATTCGCCAGGTATCGACGTATTCACACTCGCGGGGCACGCAGCCAAATTCTCAATAACTCATGGGCTTCACATTTCAATACTGCACAGGAAAAGGGGCGTCTGATTCGCCATTCTTAGTTCATTGAAAATATGAAACATTCATTTACATTGATATTTCGTAAAAATTTCATGAAAATGGTGCGTAAGACAGCCGATATTCTGAGTAAAACACTATTTGGTCGCGAAATAAATGGCTCTGCTCTGGATAAAACGATTCTCCAACATAATATAGAGTAGTCATATTTTCGTGCACCAACGATATTTCTAACATCCTTTTTATTAAACAATAAAAAATCAAGTAACAATTCAATAATTGTATTGTAATTTTAAATGTAATAATTTGGAGAATACACACATTAAGGATTTGAACAACAAAATTTTATTTAAGAAGACAATCACCACCAACGATAATATTCCCATATTATTATTGATAATATATTATTATTATTATTATTATAGAAAAAAGAACCCAACACACGTCACGTGGTTTGTGCAGCTATTTCTGGTTCGCAAAAAAGAATTTCACGCAGTCGAGATCAGCAAAAAGTCAAGCGCCGAAGAATACACTAAATCTTCTCTAGTATCAATGTAATTGATCGTCAGAAATAATAATATACACGTTTACAGTTTTTTATCAAGATCCCACAGCTATGTTCTCTCTGTGACCGTGCACAGGATACAATACAACTTCAAGTATTATAACTTCAAAACATCGCTCGATATTGTAATATTTTTCACATGAACGGTAAATAACATATTCTTTACATTATTAGAGAATATATTTTTCCGTGTAACGCAATATTATAGTGCAGCACGTTCTGTAAGTTCCTATTAGCAACAACACCAAAATCCATTAATATGCAACTTTATCACTGAGTGTATTTGAGCATAGATGATGGCTCCACAAAATATTGGTAAAATAGCATAAAATTTCACACTCACACTACGCAATTAATATTCCTACAGAAACTAATTAACAAAATGAATTAAGACTGTCGTACTGTTACGATAAGCGTACACAAACTTTGACTTTGCACTGAATCAAGTTGACAGGGCAATATTCGAGTGTCATCGGTATAGCTAACGCCATATCGATTCCAAATTTACGAGAACAGCTACGCCCTTGTTTGTAAGACCTAACAGAATTTGTTTCACCTGTTGCCCAACATTAGCCACTCCTCACAATGACTCGAGTAAATGTTCCAGAGGCCTTATCACATCTTGAATTAACGGTACACCCTGTTTTTCTTTCGCATGTAACTGCTAAAGCAATGTAACGGTATAACGCGTTTGCAATCGGTTTGTGAGTTTTCTCTATCAGCATAATACTCTAAAGCAAGGGATCAATAACGCAACACTGGACAACCACTTAGAAACATCTACTGTGCAAAATACGTGGTTAAAAAAACAAACAGGATGGGAGTACACGAATAAAGGAGAGATACACGTAAGGTTATGTTTTTGCAGTGACCGGAAATAAATTAAAATGTATTATTAATAGTGAAAATATGTCAAAGATTATTTTCGAGTAATAAGTGGTAAAAAGAAGAAGCATGTATAAATACATTTTAATTCACACGATCAATAAAATAATTAATTGTTTAAGCCAGTTCGCAGAACCTTTCTGAAATTGAACTTGTTGTGTAAAATAATAATAATAATAATAATAATAATAATAATTTAATGCTACCGTGCTACAATGGAATCCAACCTGAGAAGACACCTGAATAGTGGCAATGACAGCTAATAAGCAAGCCCTCTGGAGCCGTCACCAACCGCAGCCATTTCCGGCCTTGAAAGCTGTACAAGACACATTGGAAAGCGATGTCCGTCGACGGGAGACGAGCCGGGAGATCGTAAGCACCGGTTGCAACGACCTGCTCAGGCGCCTTCTCAGAATGCGCCACGCGCTCCAGCTGACCTCGTTCGATTCCCATCGCCGCATGTATTGTGGCACGATGACAAAGTAAAACTAATTAAATGAATTAATAAATATTAGAAATACCGGTCTGAATTATAATCTTCGATTCTTTTACTTTATAATATTATACTGTAAAATAATTACGGCTGGTAAATCATCTGGCCTTTCGTTGTTCTCTCCACTCTCTTTCCTTTCTAGTCAGATTTCAGAACCATCCCAGTCGACATAAGTTCTACACCACTGGCACGCCATCTTCGCACCGCGAGGAAATCGCGCTCTCTCCGAATGCGCCTAATTAACCTGCCTGCCACGAACGGGCATCGAACCGGCGCGGTGCGGCGCGGCGGTACCCCTGGCCCCTCAGCATGTCACGCCATTTGGATGCGTACGCTAGATTCCAGTCATCCTCCGTTTGAAACGGCTCCCATGGTAGATGCGACTGGTGACTAGCCAGCCCCTCCCGGCATGGAGGAGGTTCGTTTCGCAACCGCAACGAGTCTTCTTGCGTAGTAGATGTCCCGCGGGGTGTATACGGCAAATAACGCATGGTGGCATCAATATTTGATTGTTTCATGACGAACACAAAGCCAAGACCAGTGGTGCTACAACAGCACGAGCTTCCGTGCGATTGACTGATTTTTTCGTGTTTCCGGGCGCGTCAACTGCTTTGGTCATTAGTCCCGTTAGTGTAGTGCATGTTTTTTATCGGAAAATCGGCTGTGATCTTCCCCCGCTGGATGGCGGGATCCGGCGCCGACCTACCGTCGGATAGTGAGGTTTCCCCCTAACCAGGACTCTCCCACCAGCGGGGCACCGCCCCAGCCGGGACAAGTTCTAAGCTCCCGACAGGTCTCCCGGAATATGTGGTAGTGTTGTGTATGTTAGTGTAAGTGTGTGTGTGTAAGGAGAGAGGATAGGACAAGGAAGAGGAAGGACAGATCGCGCGCGGTCCGTGGCCCGTTTGGTAGGGTACTGCTCCGGCATTCGCCGAGTGTTGATAGGAGAAACCACGGACAACTACCGATCAGAGCAGCCGGCTGCTAGAATTCTCCTCCAGACAGTGACTGAATTCGACATAGCTGAAAAGCTAATGTCGAAAATCCTGCCGCCGTCAGGACTGGAACCTAGGACCTTCCGGTCAGAGGCGCTGCAGTGACATCAGTTGATGCAGTGAGCTACCGCTACCGGTCGAGCTTCCGTGCGTTGGAAACGGTTTCGGAAGGGGAGTGGTGGCGCCGAGGGAAGTGCCCTACCGCTTATCGGAAGCGGCCCTAAAGCTCAGGTGAAAAAACTAAACGAGGGGAGGAGAAGGTAATGCAGGTGCAGAGTTAATTTGCCGTTTACATGAATAGTTGCACTTTCCATGCAGAAACTGGATTTTTTTGCATCGATTCTTTACTATTCCCACAGTCTTGATACACTTTTTCAAAGCACTAATATGAATATGGAAGGAAGTACTAAGTAGTCTTCTCCCAATGCAACAGCATCACCTTTCCTCCCACTTGCACGCCGCGCCGCGACAACACGGACAGCCTTGCTCGAGGGCGGTCGCCGGAGCGGAAGCCAATCGGTGTGACGCGACACACTTCCGGTATTCAAGGACGTCACAAGGTGAACATCCATCCCTGTGCCGTGAAAAGTCAGCGCATGCCAACTTCCTGCAAAACGACGCGAGAGATAAGTTGTAGACGTTGCCATAAGGAGATAATGTACATACAGGTCGTGGGATAATCATACATAACCGTGAAACTTTAACAAAACGGTCACCTCAACCAACGGCCATTTTTCTTCTTCCTGGAACCGATTAATTTTCTCGTAAGACACGAGTGTCCACTTTTCAGCGTCTACCTGGCAACGTTACAAGCCACATTTCGATTTGCCTTTATTGAGGAGTCACCTCAAGCAATTTTGAACTGTATTGCAACAGGAAGCGGAAATGTGGTGGAGATTACGGTTCACTGAAGGATCTTGCTATGACGTTACTCATTGCTTCGAAAATTCGACTTCCAGAGAGGCTAGTTCTTTGTTCCTGATTCAGGCAAGAACAGGTGATTTTAATAAATACATTTTAATGAAAGAACAGGTCGTTCGCTTCTCCCATTTCAATTTTATTACTATGGGTTACTCGCTCGTGCTTTCGTTCTGTGGGAATACGATCTCAAGGTCATTAACTCCTTCGTTAGACGGCACTGCTGTAAAGTTTATAGAAACTATTGGATATTAATAGCATCTTCAAGTGTTTTGGATTCAGTTCGGGCGGAAGGTGAGATTCTCGATTAAGAGATTAAGTGGCAAATAACGTTTTGATACAAGTCCGGCGAAGGCAATGTTACCAACAAACCTTGTATAAATTATATTTTCCACCGCTGGATGGCGAGATCCGGCGCGGACCTACCGCCGGCTAGCGGGGTTTCCCCTTACCCAGGACTCTCCCACCAGCGGGGCACCGCCCCAGCCGGGACAAGCTCTAAGCTCCCGACTGGTCTCCCGAAATATGTGGTAGTGTAGTGCATGTTAGTGTAAATGTGTGGGCAAGGGGAGAGGACAGGACAAGGAAGATGAAGGACAGATCGCGCGCGGTCCGTGTCCCGTTTGTTAGGGAACTGCTTCGGCATTCACCTGGTGTTGATCGGACAAACCACAGAAAACTACCAATCAGAGCAGCCGGCCTCTAGAATTCTCCTCCAGACAGCGAACGAATTCGACCTAGCTGAAAAGCTAGTGTCGAAAATCCTGCTGCCGTCAGGACTCGAACCTATGACCTCCCGGTCAGAGGCGCTGCAGTAACATCAGTTGATCCACTGAGCTACCGCTCACGGTCCTGGATTGAACATGGTGAAGTATCCTGTTGTTAAAAGGTTCAAGTTTGGGCATGCATTAGCTTGACATTTCGGAGAAATTTGATTTACTTGTCCGAGATAACGTTCAGTAATAATTCCGGCCGATATTTCACAATCGCAGGGGCAAAATATGCAGCGATGAAGCGCTTAATACTTGAGTGTGCGGCGGGTTGCGTAGACCTGTTCAGGGGCGCTTGAGTCAGCATACACCCATAAAAACATCAGCGCTCGTTTTTTTTAACAAAAATACGCACATTCCCATTCAATATTGTACTATGCGTATATTCTTCGCGCAGGTGCAAGCAATACGTTGACAACGTTTTATCGCAATCGGATGGACGGTACGGCCGCGCATGAAGTACGAACAAACATTGAATTTTATACATGATTAAGATTAAGATATTTAGATTTTCTTCCTGGCTCATTTCATAAACCAGTTTTAATCACTACAGTACCGGCATCGTATAAGCGACTGACATTTCTCTCGCCACGTGCTGTGGCGCGTCATGTGACTTGCTCTGAAGCAATCAGCTTGCGAGGATTTGTTTACTTTCTTACAGCCAGATTTCAACGTTGCCTCTCATCTGACTCACGAAGTTGCGGAGACGATAAGGTTCGGCTACGGCAAAAATTATGACCCTGATATTAAGACGTGCCATAGCCTGACAGGAAATGTTCACGTTTTGAGATTTAATTTATGTCATGTAGGTGAAGCCATGAGCGCAGTAATGTGTGGCAACAGCGCACCGAACTGAGTCGCTTATAAGCTGCCGGTACTGAAGAAACTTGTGTAGTTAACACAATTGCCGGAGAGAAAAGCGCCGTTTTTGATATATCTCGAACCATCAATGTATACTTCGATTTAAACATTGAGTCCATTCACGTAGATCAGCTGTCAATCGGTGCCATCCAATCAGGAGCTTGGATGTTGCCTACAGTAGTGACGTATAAGCTCCCGATTGGATGACACCATAACAGCTGATCGAACGTCAACTCTGTAAATAAATGACAGAACGGACTCTATAAATAAATCTAAGCATAGTCGTCAGATTCTGCGATTACAAATCTTACAGACAGAATTCAGCCATGATGAGAAAACGTTTTCTTAGCCCTAATTCCATTGTGCGGATAATTTCATGAGCTAACACATTCTGGTACGCACTAATACACGTTGAGACTAGCTTGCATACAAAAACATTCTATTCTTGATTGTTATATCAACATTACACTCTCCTTCCTGTCTTACAGACAATTCACGGCATTTTTCGAAAATTAAGAAGTTTTAATGGAAATAATACCTGCATCATATTTACTTCTATTCACGCGCTCAAGTCGAACGAAAAATTTAAGAAAATTTTGAAAATGTCCTAAAAGTACAAGTTACTCCCAAATATTAAAGATCCGTTTCATATTTACAACGCCTCGAGATAGGCTGGACCATGTATATGCCACCAGCGGAGCACGGTTCCAGTCGGGACAAGGTCTACGCTCCCGGCATGTGTGGTAATTTAGTGCATGTTAGTGTGTGTGTGTGTGTGTGTGTGTGTGTAAGGGTAGAATAAGACAAGGACTCGAAAGGAAAAGTTGTATTTTTGTAATTTTGTTCATAAACCTTAAAACTGAAACATTTCTTTGCAAGAATGCATGTAGGCAATTGTGCAAAAATATTTACTGAAATTATACCCATTTTTAAGAGACAGAACTTCATTACGAGGTGGTGAGGCGCTCATAGCTATCTCTTATTTAATGAATTCAAAATTTATTTCCCTTACTTCTACAGGCTAGGTTCGAATTTTTACCACATGACAAATGTTTTCTTATAAAGAACTCTCTAATACATTATTCGAATTCGCCAAAGACAGACCGTAAATTAATTGTTTTTTTTTTTTTTGCCTAAGTCAAATTGTCTATGTTTTTATGAGAAGTGAAGATTGCAGTATCATCTGCAGAAAACGCTATTTCAGAATTTCATAGGTGTGGTGGGTCTGATATGAATATATTAAGAAGTATAGGTCAAACAGGAGACCCTTGAGGGACTCGTGCATTCATTAGAAATTCATTAGAGAGAGTACCGTTAATTTTAACTTAGAATTTACGATTAGATAAGAAACTAGCTACAGTCGATTCCGGTTATAGTGAACTCGGATGTAGTGAACTTAAGTCACTGGTCCGGTTTCACTTACATTACAAACAAGCATACGAAGACTCTGTTATAGTGAACCTGAACCTCGGCTATAGTGAACTTAGGAAATACGTTCTGGAAATAACCTCTCTCCTGAAAAAGCATATATCGCCTCCGTGCCAAAAATTCAAACAGTAGGCAGCCTGAAAAAAAAGTCGTCGTCCAAACACCATAATCGAAGAAGTCTCCACTGAAGTAAAGTTAGCGGACCCGGAATGGGCACCATACTGATGACCTTACGCCACTCAAGTTTCACTGCGGGAACAAAGGCCGTTCCTTGCGCGGGCTACAACTGGCAGCGGCGACGCGCGATTGCTTGGTCCGTTTCATTCTCGGTGATACTTGATATTAGGAAGTTTTAGTACCAGGCATAAGGAGACATCCTTAAACTCTATTGATCACGTGGTTATCGAGTTTATAAGGTCGTAATGAACAACGTTGAGAAGAGTTTTAGCAATTGCGACAATGCGTTATGCATTATACCAAAAGAAGCATTTCAAGTGTTGAACAAAGAAGTTGCATACTATATCAAAGAGTGTAGACTAAGTGTGGAGACATTTAAACCACGATACGTGACAAGAGTATAACAAATCTACATTGTGCACGGCGTTTTAAATTTTATGGCCCACCGCCATGAGGACGCAATCTGGAATTTTGAATCGGCTTTTCTTAAGAAAGTAAGGAATATATTAATAGAACGATCGTTTATGAGCATGACATAACCTAACTCGAAGGTATGATTTTAACTTATTTTTCGCAAACTTCTTATCCGTCACCTCTCCATCATTTTCCGTTAATTTTTGACAGCGTTGTGGAGTTGGTAAGTAATAACTGTAACTGCCTTACATGCGGGAATTATTAAGAGTTGGTGAAATACCTTTCCTGTTTTTCGGTGGTCATTTTGCCGCTTGTAATGTGACCGTAGAGACTCCTACAGGCGTGCACTATTTATGAAGGTATAAGGTCGTACGTTAGGCCTAAGGTAAGACGCTATGACTTCAAGGTCCGTCACGTGACTGTCAGTGCATAACGTCGCTACCTTACGCGTGACGCTAAAACTCCCTATTATAAAGCGCGTTGAGTTTAACGTAGACGACGGGAAGCACGCAACTGTCACAGCCTGCGATATCTGCCGAGCAGCGTGAAAAAGCAATCATAAGCCATTTGGGCGCCATCCCGCTACCGCCAGCGTGGGCGAGTTAAAGGGCCTTCGGTGTGGGACGGGGTTCAAACAGTGCAAGAGACATTGAAAGGTGTTAATGCTGCATTAAGATACTTAGACACAGAGGAAATTCAGAATCAAGCGTGGAGAGACCACGAACTCTGAAGAAGGATCTAGAAATAATATTAATGAAAAATGGACGAAGTAAACAGTTGAAAATAATAATTGTTTTAAGGACAAATAAAGATATTTAAATTTTCAATTCGTGCTGTTACTGTATTTTGTTGTTTATCTATATTAATAAAATCAATGGTTACGGAGAAATTCTATTTAAATTCGACATCGGATATAGTGAACCAAAAATGTTAGTCCCCTGAAGTTCACTATAACCGGAGTTGACTGTATAATGTTTTGACTGTGTATTGGGAAAACAAAATTTCTTAATTTATACAATAAGCCATTGTGCCAAACCTTGTGCTTTTTTTTAAGACACTAGCAATGTAGTCTGAGAAACGTAGCAGTTAGTGCATAGTTCAATAGTTATGTCTAAATCCATATTGAGAATTAGATAGATTCGATGATTGAATAAATTTAATTAAACGAGATAGAATAGTTTTTTCAAAGATTATAAAAAAAATCTGACAGTAAACTGATAGGACGAAAATTTTCTGGTTTACTGAGGTTTAGGAGTGGCATAATAAGAGCAACTTTCAATATTTCAGGAAAATAATTTAATCTGAGACATGCATTGTAAATTGCAGTTAAAGAACTTCTCGTTGAATTCGGAAGAGATTTCAATACAATAATTGGAATTTGATCGATACCATGCTGTATTTTTTCATTTTTGAGTTTAGAAATAATAAGTTTTATTTCAGAGGGGGGAATAAATTTAATACGTTCAGGAACGGTGTGGAAAGGATTTTGCAGATTATTTAATATATTATGCGCGAATGTAGTGTTAGTAGAAGAATTATTAGTAAAAGATAATTGAAATTGTTTTGCAAAAAGGTCAGCTTTTCCAACATCTGTGGTTGCGGTAAAATTTGTATTTTTTAGCGTTCCTTGGTACTTTCCACTCGTTAATCGTTTGACAGCAGACCAGAGTTAGAGGTATGTTGAAGGGATAAAAAATTATAGTATTTGGTGAATCTACGTTGGTCTAATTTTACAATGAGTTAATTTATATAGTAACTTTTTGATTTCTGAATCACGAGTTATTTGCCATTTACGTCGGATAGCATGTTTTAGTGCTATTAGGTTTAATATTTCTTTAGATTAGAGTTTGTATTAGATTTTTGGTAATTTCACTAATATTTTTGGCATTTTGTGGCTTGTTTAATTATATTTAATAGATTTAAAATTGCATTATCTATTTCGGATGTGGCAGATAAGGAAGAAGGGTAAGTGGTAAGGGATTGCATAGTTGCATGAAAAATGTTCCAGTTAATTTTGCCTGTTATTAATGAATTATTAGGTTGTAAGTGAGAGTATTATTAAATGTAATTAATACCGGATTATGTTCAGAATTTAAGGCTGGTATACCGTATTGAAAAATGGGAAGTTTAAGGTTACGAGATTATTATGTCTAATATATATGGAGTAATTTTTGGGTTATAAGGATAATAAGTAGGCTGTGAAGGAGCATGTACCCTTCAATTATTAGTATAAATAAGATTGTAAAGGAATGAACCTTGTGGTGTGGTCGTATTACAATCCCAATCTTTATTTTTAGCATATAAATCTCCTATTCAAAGTAGTATTTTAGCATTAATATTAAGAATTGACTCAAGAATTGGTTTGTGTTTTTTTTTTTGAGAATTTAATATATTATATGAACTGGACATATAGAAAAATTAACTTAAAGGGGTATCGTTTCAAGATCACCAGAAGTAGGTACATATATTTGCATGCGTTGAATATTTTTCTTAATAATTATTGCCACCCTACTACCCGGTCGTAATGCATTTCTATCTTCACGATTAACTGTGTAACTGGGGATGTAATACCAGTTAAATGGGTTTCGCAGATTCATGCAATGTCAAATTACCTACGTTAATTCGTTAGAAGGTTCAAGGCCGTTGCTATGGATGCGAAATGTAACAGAGGTATAGGCAGCAAAAACGTGAGCTAATAATTGTAGTTGAGTAAATCAATTAAACACTCAGTACACAAGTAATTGGATATTAAAACTTAACATAAATATACTGAGATCCATAAGCTACAGAGAGTTTGTTCGAATATTAAACCCTTTTTTCTATACCGGCATTATAAACGACATTTTCTATTGCAAGAAATTGTTCATAAAAAGGCCTTTTACGGCACAGATGATAACGTACTAGATTTTACGACACGAATGACTGCGTCATCACACATTAAGCCAATCGCAACGAGAGAATCTTGGGGAGGTAAACGGAACAGCCGACCACAGTTTTCTCCCACAGATGTCAAATAACCGAGACGTCAAAAGAAAGTTGTTTTGCAAAAAATTTGTAATGTATAACTTAATTACTACTTACTAACTTAATAACAATACATTTTTAATTACATTATTATTATTATCCTGCAACTGAACAAAAATCAGCACCCAAAATGCTCGAAAACAAGTAAAGTGCTCTTTATAACTAGGGGGCGGATTTTGATGACAGAGCATCGCCAAAAATTATCAATAAAATGCTCTTGAAATGTCCTAAAAGCAAAGTAAAATTACGTAAAAAAAATCTTATCAAAACCTTTTCGGAAGAACAACTTAAGCTGTTGGATATGTTACTTATGTTAGCGAGGCTTCTTCCATTCGTTCAAGTGAACTCAGCTTGCAAACTTGTGGTTTGGACTGTTCTTTACCAAGAAATCTCTGTCTAGTTATCCCGAAATCGGCCGAATCGGGAATGGCGCTGATATATTGCGAGCCACAGTCGTGCGGTACAAGCCGTAAGGCCAGCACCCGACCTGAGACGTCTTGGGGGTGGCGAACACAAATCACCAGATGGTCGACTAGCTCAGTATAGACGTCCCAGTGTGGACACAATAAATAAAAAATAGGGGCAGGGTCGTGAAGATCGTTTATGGATTGATGCAAAATTACAAACAACTCGGGTGAGAATCACTTTTCACTAAATTCAGAATATATTCAAAAATATTTGCTGCTATGACAAATACATACAATGGCACACAGAAAAATCAAATACAGAATACTCTTGACTGAAAAAACACTAATAACACAATACACAATTTCCTACTTTCATCTACAACCCAATTGTTTAACAAACACACTTTCAGAAATTGAAAGAATCGTTAAAATATTACTTTACAAAATTTGAAAGAAACACACATTGAAAATCAAAATTAATACTTTTCCTTAACATTACTTTTACAACAAAGGAAACTCTTTCTCTCTAAAATCCAGAGAATTACTATTATTATAATTATACTCTTACACAAACTCTTAATCACTATATTACAATATTTGATCTTGAAATCCTTTTTGAAAGAAAAGATTGATTCTGTTCTCACGTATTAGAAGTCGGACACAAATGTACTTTTACTTTTCTTATCTTTAAACGTGGTAAATCTGTTACCTCCTTTTTCTTTCTACGTGATAGATACAGAATGAGCTTTCTTATTAAACTGAATCACTCCTATCCCTACAAAACATTTTATTTGGAACGACCTTACTGTGTTCTCGGCCGCGTAGAGCAGTCCACTTTGCTTCCTTCTACACCTTTCCACCGAGCTGCTTCGGCCTTGAAGCGTCGTGGCCTCGGGTTGAGAACGCCGTTGCTCCCTCAGAAATCGCCTTCTTCTTCTCGTTCAAGTTTTATATGCTTGAATACTCTCATATGAATTTTACTTTATTTTCGATTACAGTTAATGACCAACTGGATATTCAGAGTGAAAATGAATCCAGAGATCACCCCCCTTTTATATGAGCACCAACTTCAAGAGAGTATTTAAATATACTAAAAACACGTGAGAGAAAAAAACTTTCTTCTAAGATTATGTTTAAATCAATTTATAATAGAATAATTACCTCTTCTGGTCTTCTAGAAGAGTTTTCCTCAAAAAAGTTGCAAATCTGAAATCCGCTGCAATGTCACTTCCTGGGGTACCGTTTTCCATACGTCCGCCCAGTTCAGCTGCTACCTTCAGAAAAGAACTTTTCTTTCATCCGACCTCCGGTCTCGCCCTTGGTATAAGGTGGCGGTCTCTCTTGTTCTAAATTCTAATTATCATTCCAAATATCCATCCGCGTTGGCGCGCGTTCAAAATATTCTTTTCCCTCGCTTTCTTAGGGCGGTATGTGACACGTTTTCGGAATCTAAGAAAACGGGCGGTCACATAACCCCTTCTTTCGGAAAAAAAGATTTTATGGGATTTGATTTCATATGCCGTAAAATCTTTCACTAAAATTTATGCTCTTCTTTTTCTTGATTCTAGAACGTCGAGCAATCTTGTTCTCTTCCCTCTTGTACTCTTACTCCTTTTCTTCTTCTTCCTCATCTTCCTTCTTCTTTTTTTTTTTATTTTTTTTTTTTTTTTTACATGATTCTTGTCGGTTACTTTATCTGTTTGTTTCATCATTTTGCCATTTATTTCATTCTTTAAATGGTCGCAAACTGTGGAAATTTTACTTTCCGATTGTATTCCCACTTTCATCTAGTGTGCTTTCGCAGCAACGGAAGAAATATTTCAATGTGCATGGCGAAATTAGGAATAAATCTGCGTAATAATTGACGCAACCTAACAAACTTTTAAGTTGTTTCGTGTTTTTTGGCGGTGCAATTTTATCTATCTCTCGCATCTTTTCCATATTCATTTTGACTCCGTTAACTGTCACATCATAACCCAGGAACTTAACTTGTTTAGTGCAGAAATTACTTTTCTCCAAATTCAGTGTAAATTATTTTCAATCAGACGTTTCAACAAAATATCTAGCTTAGTCATGTGTTCTTCAAATGTCTTAGAATACACAAGCACGTCATCAATATAGATAAAAACATCGCTGGACATCTCTCTGCCAATGATATTGTCTAGACATTGTACAAGAGCAGATGCACTGTTCTTGAGTCCAAATGGCATTCTTTTGAAGACATACGAAATTCCCCGGTGAATAAATCCTGTATATTGTCTACATTCAGGTGCTATCGCTATTTGCCAATACGATGCAGTGAAGTCGGTTGAACTCAACCACTTGATGCCAGATAATTGATTAGTTAAATCCTCTACACGCAACGGTCTGTCTCTGTACGGTAAGGTAACTTGATTCAATCGCCTTGCATCTAAACACAACCTTATCTTCCCATTACTCTTTTTACGAGCACTATCGGATTTAGATAAGAGGTTTTGGACTTCATGATGATATCATCTTTGACCATGGTAGCAATGAGCTTATCCACCTCTTCCTTATGTTTTTCTGGAATGACATATTGGTAACCCGTGAATGGTGTTTTATCTGTTAATTCTATTTCGAATTGAAAATCTTTTACTGGATTCTTGTTTTGCAAAACACCTTTTGATTCCTAAGTAATACTTCAGTTAACTGTTTTTTCTGATATGCATTGAGATTATCGTTGCACAGTTCATCATCAAATGAGATTAATTCGATTGATAATATCGCCACCACTTCTTCACTAGATAGTTCTATTTGGTTTGGCGGGATGGCGTGTCGAAACAAACCTTTCTAATTTTCCGACTCATGTCCGCGAGATGTACTTGGTCCTGTATTTCTGGGTTGGAAAACTCCTCTATCAATAGAATTTTTTCTATTTCTATCCCTAGACGAGGTCCTGTCTTGTCTAGTATAAGTTTGTTTTTTTGAATGTTTCGGTTTGTAAGTTTCTCCTGTTTCTGGTTTGCTTACATTATGTTGTTGCTGCCTGCTATCTTGACCATTTACTGACCATTAGCATTTGCCCTTGCTTTCTGTAACCTTTCATTATACACGAAAGTGGCATCATACAATCCTAGCTGCGTTATTAATTTTTCAGTGGACATTGGTAAGAGATTCTTAAGCAAATTTTGCGTCGAGGAAGGAAAATGACGTATTAATAAACAGACAATTTCTTCATCCTGTATCGTCGGAGTACATAATTTGAAACAAGCTAATTTCTCCGTTGCATATTCCTGCATGGACATCGTAATTCTTCTTCCACGTACCATACATTTTCTTTGAGTTCGGCCATAGTTTTGGGAAACTCTTTAACTTTAAAATTGATTTGGGTTTCGTTATTCCAATATCTCGAATAAAATTTTTCTTTGAGTTCGGCCATAGTTTTGGGAAACTCTCCTAAACTATCTGCCCAGATTCGTGCATTACCCTGCAACATCTGATAAACGATTCGAGTTTTCTTACTGTCCGGAACACAATTTAAAGAAAAGAAATTCTCTACCTCTTTCATAAATACACATGGATTTTCATCTCCCACTGCACTGAAATTAGGAGTACACGGTAATGAAACATACGTGGGCTGAACACTTCCTCCACTCGATGGTAAATTTTCTAATTGATTTTTCAGTTCTACTACTTCATTCTTATATGCATTAATTTGATGTTGTAGAACGCCATCCTGTTCAGAAAGAGCCTTTATTCCACTATCTAATTTATTAGCTTGAACCTGAACTTGTTCAGTAACTAATTTCTGAACTTTTCTACTCCTTGTTCTACCTCAATCTGCCTGTCGGATACGGCGGTTATAAGATCCGATTGTGTTTCGATCCTCGTTTCAAATTCTTTCGTTACTTGATCCACTTTTTCTTCTAATTCAAGTCCCAGCTCCGTGAATTTTTTCTCTAAGTTCTCGTGTTCCTGTGCTAATTCTTGTTGAACCTCGCTCTAAATTCGACCTTCCACTGCTCCGCTAATTCAGTAAACTGTGCTTTAAATTTTCTTCTAACTTCCTATTATTTTCTTCAATTTCGTGTCGAATTCCGTGAATTTTGTTTCCAATGCATTTATTGCCGAGTTATTTTCCTCTAATTTGGTTTCCAAAGTAACCTTATTCTCCTCTAGTTTAGTTTCCAAAGTAACCCCTAATTTTTTGATTATTTTCCTCTAATTTAGTTTCCAAAGTAGCCTTGTTCTCCTTTTTATGGTTTCCTCTGTTTTTTCATCCTGCATGACTAACCTCACATCTAATTGTTGCATAAATTGACCTATTAACCGTTGCATCATTGAATTAGCCCTCTCGAGGTTTCGTTCTTCCTCATCCTGATCTCGTGTTGGCGTTGGCTGTGATTCTGTCGGCGACGTCTCACTAGTTTCTCCTGCCGAGAAGTTCCTTCCACGGTAGGTAAATTCCTAGCCACGTTATACTTATCTGCCATTTTGAATCTATTTGCTGCCTAGAATCAATCAATTCTTTTCCCAGACACCATACACCTCTCACAAAATATTTCACACAGAAATACCAGACACAATTTGAAACTGATAAAACTCTCATATAATAAATATCCTTTTCAAAAAAACACCCTCCTGAAATAACACACTTTACTCAACACACTTGTACTCTGCAACCTTGTCAGAAATTTTAGTGAACAGTGATTCAATTGTACTAGTAATTTTAGTTACACCAAACTTTGGTCTCAGTTATTCCCAAATCGAGTTTGTCGTAAATGCATCCAATAATCGAGCCCCACGTTGGGCGCCAATTGCGAGCCACAGTCGTGTGCGGTACAAGCCGTAAGGCCAGCACCCGACCTGAGACGTCTTGGGGGGGTGGCGAACACAAATCACCAGATGGTCGACTAGCTCAGTATAGACGTCCCAGTGTGGACACATAAATAAAAAAATAGGGGCAGGGTCGTGAAGATCGTTTATGGATTGGATGCAAAATTACAAACAACTCGGGTGAGAATCACTTTTCACTAAATTCAGAATATATTCAAAAAATATTTGCTGCTATGACAAATACATACAATGGCACACAGAAAAAATCAAATACAGAATACTCTTGACTAAAAAAAAACACTAATAACACAATACACAATTTCCTACTTTCATCTACAACCCAATTGTTTAACAAACACACTTTCAGAAATTCGAAAGAATCGTTAAAATATTACTTTACAAAATTTGAAAGAAACACACATTGAAAATCAAAATTAATACTTTTCCCTTAACATTACTTTTACAACAAAAAGGAAACTCTTTCTCTCTCTAAAATCCAGAGAATTACTATTATTATAATTATACTCTTACACAAACTCTTAATCACTATATTACAACATTTGATCTTGAAATCCTTTTTGAAAGAAAAGATTGATTCTGTTCTCACGTATTAGAAGTCGGACACAAATGTACTTTTACTTTTCTTATCTTTTAAACGTGGTAAATCTGTTACCCTCCCTTTTTCTTTCTACGTGATAGATACAGAATGAGCTTTCTTATTAAACTGAATCACTCCTATCCCTACAAAACATTTTATTT
The DNA here is from genome assembly GCA_964035755.1 of Teleogryllus oceanicus. NCBI lineage: Eukaryota > Metazoa > Arthropoda > Insecta > Orthoptera > Gryllidae > Teleogryllus > Teleogryllus oceanicus. The sequence goes on from CAXIVR010000011.1 coordinate 59,482,295, forward strand.
GGAACGACCTTACTGTGTTCTCGGCCGCGTAGAGCAGTCCACTTTGCTTCCTTCTACACCTTTCCACCGAGCTGCTTCGGCCTTGAAGCGTCGTGGCCTCGGGTTGAGAACGCCGTTGCTCCCTCAGAAATCGCCTTCTTCTTCTCGTTCAAGTTTTATATGCTTGAATACTCTCATATGAATTTTACTTTATTTTCGATTACAGTTAATGACCAACTGGATATTCAGAGTGAAAATGAATCCAGAGATCACCCCTTTTATATGAGCACCAACTTCAAGAGAGTATTTAAATATACTAAAAACACGTGAGAAAAAAAACTTTCTTCTAAGATTATGTTTAAATCAATTTATAATAGAATAATTACCTCTTCTGGTCTTCTAGAAGAGTTTTCCTCAAAAAAGTTGCAAATCTGAAATCCGCTGCAATGTCACTTCCTGGGGTACCGTTTTCCATACGTCCGCCCAGTTCAGCTGCTACCTTCAGAAAAGCTTTTTTTTTCATCCGACCTCCGGTCTCGCCCTTGGTATAAGGTGGCGGTCTCTCTTGTTCTAAATTCTAATTATCATTCCAAATATCCATCCGCGTTGGCGCGTTCAAAATATTCTTTCCTCGCTTTCTTAGGGCGGTAAATTACATTAAAATCGACAAAATCGGCACATATGTCACAAGAATTACATTCAACATCTGTCAAAACAATTTCTGGGCGAACAAATCGAATAGGCTGCCGAGTAATTGTGTGAAAAACATTTGTTGCATCTCGTAAATATTATTTGAAGCAACTACCATTTTAAATTACATTAAAATCGACAAAATCGGCACAAAATGCATTAAAAAATGACTTATTAGTCGAAATCAACTACAAATGCAAAATAATGACCTTCAAAATTCGAACAAACCGACTAAAAATGGGTAATTTCCTTTTGTCATAACCTAAAATGAATTTCTATAGTAAACGCCATTGTTCTAATATGAAAAGAAGAAAAAAAGATTTTTTCATAAAAATCCGCCCCTTACTTATAACACTACAATAAATTATATACTATGTACTAAACAAACTTCGAACTCGTCCCCCTAAATTTATGGTATCGTGGAGCATTGAACTGTGTGTACAAGTAAGAGTCCAGAATTACAGCTGGTCGCGAGAATTCTCCTCGAGAAGCGGCTGAATGCGACCTAGCTTTACAGCTCTTCTCTGTCACCGTTGGTTGGTTCGTTGTTAGCGATTCCGGGCGTGCCAACTACTATGGTCATGTCCCATAAGTGAAGGGCATGTTTTTCATCGGGAGGTGGCTGTGATGTTCCCCTGCTGGATGGCGAGATCCAGGCGCCGACCTACCATCGGCTTGCGGGGTGCCCCACCCCCCGCTATCAGGTATCTCCCCCCAGAGGCATCTTCCCAGCCGGGACAAGCTCTAAGCTCCCGACCGGTCCCCTGGCATGTGTGGTAGTGTAGTGCATATTAGTATAAGTGTGTGCAAGAAACACTGTGATCCCTACCCCCAGCTGTAAATCTCTGATAAGAAATTGAAATGTATTAGAAGCTTTAATGGATTGATTGATTGTTTGTGTTTCCTGGAGGAGGAGAGGAGGAGAGGAGGAGGAGGAGGAAGAGGAAGAGGAGAGGAAGAGGAGGAGGAGGAAGAGGAGGAGGAGGAAGAGGAGGAGGAGGAAGAGGAGGAGAGGAGGAAGAGGAGGAGGAGGAAGAGGAGGAGGAAGAGGAGGAGGAAGAGGAGGAGGAGGTGGCGATCTTCCCCCACTGGATGGTGAGATCCGGTTGCCGACCTACCGTCGGCTAGCTGGGTTTTCCCCAACCCGGTATCTCCTGCCAACGGGGCACCGCCCCAGCCGGGACAAGCTCTGAGCTCCCGACTGGTCTCCCGGCACGTGTGGTAGTGTAGTGCATGTTAGTGTGTAAGTGTAGGGTGCGGAAAGGACAAAGGGGAAGGAAAGATTGCGCGCGGTCCGTGGCCCGTTTGTTAGGAAGTCTCCTGGTAGTGATGGGCAAAAACACGGAAAACTGCCGATCAGAGCAGCCGGCAGCTAGAATTCTCCTCCCGACAGCGATTGAATTCGACCTAGCAGACAGGGTCGAAAATCCTGCCACCGTCAGGACTCCAATCTAGGACCTCCCGGTCAGAGGCACTGCAGTGACATCAGTTGATGCCCCGAGTCATCTCTCCCGGTAAGTTTTAATCGTACATCATGGGTTCTGACAACTCTAGCAAATGGTTGAAACTGATAGAAAAAAAAAAAGATTTTCATGTTCTGGAACAAAAAGTGAATATTTAATAACAAACGTGATTGGGGAAATGATCTGACGTGTTGATCAATGACCTAAAAATCGCCCTTCGGGGTTGTTTTGGGGGTTGGATGTAATGTGTGGATAACCAAAAACACCTCTTAATTAGATAGTTTTGTTAAGTAGATAAAGTTATAGAAATCGAAACACATCTTTTAAAAAATTAGTTTCATTCAGGATGAAACCTCAAACTCGCGAACAAGCAAACTAGCGAATGAGCTGGGCAGAATTTTACAAAATTATTTATTTATTTTACGTCAAAAAAAACAGTTAAAAACTGCGTATGACGTGCTATGGGGAAAAGTGAATTTAGAAAGTAAGATGGGATTTGTAGCTGATAATGCCCGATTAAATTTTGGTAGCACAAAAAACCAAGCACTATGAAATGTCTAGTGAACTGTAATGAAAAAATAGGGGGGAAGGGGCATTACTGTATCACAAGAAGTCACAACAATAGAATTTGAAAACATTCATTTATTATACTGCGTTTTAACCAAAAGAATAGGTACTTTGAAAACATTTGTTGTTTTAAATATAATAATATTTCCACAACGAAACTAAAGCATTTACACAAGAATGATTGAACGGGACATTTAAAAAATATTTTTTCCACTTTCACGACATTTTCTCAATCAAGAGCTACCTCTCGTGCACGCCAAATCACTATTAGCCCAATAGACGTATTACACAATCTGTATACCTGGCGGTGACTTGTATATACAGTTACATTAATACTCGGGCAAAGCCCTCTTTCCTTTTAACCTAATTTTAAGTGCATAATGTCTTATAATACCCTAAATTTTAAGACAAAATATTTACACCTGTATTGCACAAATGATTCAATCAAATAGGGCACAGAAAGTTTAAAGAATTCGTAAAAAACAAAACGGTTATATTCAGAAGGGAGGATGGAACTCTTCTTCAATAATCGGGCAATTTTGCGAGTTCATCGTAAACGGAAATAATTTCCGGCTTTCTACGAGGTGGTGGGGTGAAAACCAACCAAAATATCACAGTTTGTTTTCAGTAACTGTTTTGGCAGAAGAAGTAGTATATCTAAAAAGGTGGACCGCAAAAGCGGTAACACGACGTTTGAGGAGCGACAATTGGTGATTGTTCATCGTGCCAAGGACAGTATGCAAAAATAAATAGCAGAAATGTTAAATACTTGTACGTGTACGGTTGTATGACAATACAGAAGAACAAGAAAGAAGACAGGATTGAATCCAATTGATACCAACAGAGAGGGCGTCCAGTCACCGTCAGTAAGAGAGAAGAACGCGTGTTATTGAAAAATCCCAGGATCAGCGCTCGGGAGCGAACTGCGTATTACTGGAACATCCGACCATCCCGGAACTGCGCAAAGTGCTACGAAATTTTGTATATAATTGGCGACTTGCTATGAAAAAGCCTTTCACAGAAACAACATAAAGAAGAGGTTGCAGTACGCAAAGCAGTATTAAAACGAAGGCGAAGGAAGGTGTATTTGTGGACAAGAGTAAATTCGAGGTGTTCGTGTCAGATGGCAAGAGAATGGTGACGAGAAAGCTTAATAATAAGAATCTCATTCCAACAGTAAAAAGTAGAGGTGAGCACGTTGTAATTTGAGCCTGCGTAGCTGCTAGTGGAGTGGGAGAAATTGCTTTTATTCAAGATGTGGACAGACGCAGTATCCGAATATTCTTAAGAACAATTTGCCCAGAAACGCAGACAAACTGGGGATTAGAAACTGTTTTCAAATTTTCAAGACAAATCCCCTAAACACAAGGCCCACGTTGTAAGGTAATGGCTACTCTACAATTGTCACAAGGTACTCGATTCTCCACCCCAATCTCCAGACTTTAATCATATTGAGAATCTTTGGTCCGAATTAGAAATTACGATTCCCAAACACACCATTCGGACAAAAAAGGAATTACAAGAAAGATTAAGAGAAGAATGGTGGAAAATCGGGAGCAATTATACCCAAAAGTTAGTAATTCAATCCCAATAAGGCAGAAAGAAGTGTTAAAAGAAAAGGGACTAACTATAAAATATTAAGTAGTAGTTTAATGATAATTATCAGTCACCTTTTCCTGTGAAGACCGAATATTAAACTGGCTATAAAATATCGTATCAAGCAAGATTTGTACAAATTGGTGTACATTATTTTGTTCAATTTTGGATAAATATAATTTGAATTCATTCAGTAATTATTAATATTTACTGTATTGACGATTTTCCTCCAAAATATAAATAAATCTTAAAACATGATAACAAATGATAATGTGACTACCGGTAGATGGCGCATTGAGGATTATATATATATATATATATATATATATATATATATATATATATATATATATATATATATATACGTCAATGGGAAAATCTCCAGTTAATTGAAGAGTATTCCAGTGTATAGACACTAAGACCCCTGAAGTAATCGCGCCATCTACTTATGTAAATGATTGCCATCCTAGAGAAATTTTAAAAAAACGGCCCAACGCGGAACCTACAAGCACATGTAACTTAATCTACTTTTGTAACAAAGAGGCTAGGAAGTGACAAACTGTCGAGGAATTCGACAAACAGCGATGACCAAAAATTAAAGATTTAGATAAACAAAAATGCAGAAATAATGCAACAAAACAACTAATATAATTTTTAACTCCTGAGTAATCGAAACATAGAAAGTCCAGTTTATGATTGAAAAAATTTAAAACGAATCTGGTAGCAAATAGCGAATCGAGTACCTTCAGTTCAGAAATAGTATTCATTATACTGACCGATTTCATGAGCCAAAAAAGACGTACCTGACTGTAAAATTAAAAATGACTTACAAAACGGAAACATCCCAAAAAACTGCGATATTATTCAGAAACAACAGAACGCATCTCAACGATGCTAGTGTCACGTTTGCGGACTGCCAACTGACAAAGTGCGCAGAGAAAAACCAACTTACAAGTGGTGAACGTCCTATGCCTTTGTCTTCCTACACTTCTTACGACTGGAAAACCGTTCGAACAAGTCTCGAGCGTCGAGCCAAGCGTGAAATTCATCTGCATCTCGACTAGGTTCCAAGTCTGCATCCTCCAGTTTGTGTTGACCAATCTGACACAGTACAGACTGCAGAGCGGACATGAAGCAGACGGCAGCACCATCGCACTACCCCCCATCGCGCCAAATCACGTCTTTCGAAATTGTGACCGGAAACGCCTTCCTTCCTCGTTTCATCAAAAGTCATGCCAAGACTATTCCTGTTACGTCACTTGATAGATTTTTTTGTTCATATCAACTTTTCATCGTTTTAATCGTAGAAACGATTAGAAAAACATTGGAGGGGGACTCAACGAAAATCATGTTTGACGATCCTCGCTGATTATTCTCATAGTATCACAACAACCATCATTCATCCAGCACATTTACAAGGCGAAATAATTATTTTGACATAGAGAGGATATTTATTCTATCATGCACACTATAGAGGTGCTCGAAATGTACCATCGCTTTGACACTACAGTAATTCATTCTTCATTAGTAACGATTTAGTTTACTTGTATTTATTCATACAGTAATTTTGCGCACAACTATTGGAGAACGGTTTCTTAAGTATCAAATAGTAACGGGAGGATCTGTGACTTGAAACTGTAGACAGGACACGTTCAAAACATTTGATCTCTGAGACATTTAGTTGTCATCGCGCTGGACTACACGTTGTCGAGTCCAATGATAACGTTCTGGTTCAGGGTTATCTCAACAGTTCATTCCCACAGCCAGTTGTCGTAACTTGCTCGGTTGTACTATTCGTTCGCATACCCAACGTTTATAATTTGCAAGTAAATAAAAAAAAACTTCAGAGTCGTCGATTTGAAGGCCGATTTTTTGAGTTAACGATGTTTATGTAGTGTAATGAAAACAAACATCGATAAAATCGCAATTCGACGACTCCGCACGACGCGTCGTCGAAATGCCGAACACCTGTTGCACGTGCCATCACAAAGCACCCTGCAAATCCTTCTACGGACCGCAGCAGCGAAATCGACTCGCCAAGTTGCTCCCACATAAGACTCAAGGAAATTTATAAAGAGTTCCGTTTCCAAGATAAAATCTGAATTCGCAGCCCCAAGATACGAACACTTTGGATAAAACAATTCTCGGCTCGCCGATCAAAGACGCGGAAGGCAGATCAAGAATAACTGGCATGCAACTTACTTGAGGTAGTACACTTGACCCTCGGGCGTCCGAGCTTGCTCCCAACCAGGCGGCAATGGCCCCAACTCGTCCACCGGTGTGATGTCATAACTTCTCTGCCTCAGGTGTTGGTGTTGCTGTTGGTGTTGTTGCGCCGAAGCGTAAGTCTGCTGAAGAGACGCAGGGGAACTGTGTGCTCGCGGGTGGTTCACCTGCAAACCGCTAGCTGACGTAGTTGTAGTGGCCGCAGCAGAAGCTGTTCCGAATGCCGAATCCGCGGAATTTTCCCGACTATGCGATATGGACGAGACGGACGGAGATTTTGAACCCGTGGACGGAGGATTAAAGAAAGAATCTGGCAATTTACGCATACGTAATGGCACCTGTAATGGTCTACTTGAATCTGGCTTCAGAACGCTGTCGAAAAGAGCTTGAAAATCAGAATCAGAGTCTTGATCTATTCTCACTACCAAGCTCCCTTTATGCTGTTCCCCTTCTGGATTCAATGCCATTTTGGATGGTTTTTCTTTTTTATATATATATCACAACTTGCAATCACTTACTAAACAAAAATAAAAATCACAACAAACAAAACCCCCAAGTCCCCTGCACCCGGACACATTCACCCCCCTTCACTGCTTCACTTCGCTCTACCGCGCTCTGCCGACTGTCGGACTCCAAGGCTTAGGAATGCCAAACCGCCGCGCGCATGTCTCCTTCCACCTTGCGCGCAATGTAGTCCCCAGGAGAGTCGCAGTTCACCACCGCCAGCAGCACTTGCGCCTCTCTTGAAATCGCTCCGCCAGCGCGGGACTATTCGTAGCCCCAACGAAGAGAAAATCATAGACAAATAAACCGTGGGTGCTCAGAGGAGAAAAATGCGAGAGCTCTGAATATTGGGAAAGAAAGAATAAGATGAGAGAGAGGAAAAAACACCTATCTAAGAAACTGACTGCTTTATCCGCGGGGTTAATTAATTCGGACACTTATTTTTAACATCTCTTAGCCCTTTCTGAGCGTTGAGCGTAACTGGAATAATCCTCCGTTAATTTATTATTATTATTATTATTATTATTATTATTATTATTATTATTATTATTATTATTATTATTATTATAACTATTGTTTTCTTTTTGTCTCGTCACGTTGCAGTCAGTCTATGCCTTTAATCCCTTCGGCCAGGGGCTCAGCTCAGGTACATTAAATCTGTTTTATTTAAATAGTAGAATATTCAATTATAACTGTGTCTTTATTAATGTTTCAGAAAACTACATAATTTAAGTCAATAGTCTTGTTAAATATCCTCTGTTAACCATACAGTTATGTATTGAATACATTGTATTGTAATATTATGAGATAAAAGGTGTTCTACAAGCAGGGGTGCCCAGAGAAAACCAGAGGCTTGGCACATTGATCCACGGGGGACCCTCATTTCAAACAAAAATGTTTCTCCTTCCCCCAATTCATAATCAGTAGGGAGAAGAATTTTCTGCCCCAAAAATCTTCCTGTATGCTTTTAAAACAATTCATTTATGACCTAAAAATTCTGAAATATGCAATTAAAATTAACAATATTTCATTTCCTGTATAAACCTTTCTTGATAAAATTTGGGAGAATCCTGCTTGAAATGAAGATATGTTGTTGTGCAAATATAATATAACCTAGCTTATTTCACAGGAGAAATAGTTGAAGTAAATATGCACCTTAGAGAAGTACATTGTATGACTTGTTTCATATTCTGACTGGTTTAAAAGATATATCAAGAAATATCCTACATTTGCACAAGTATTTTATCTCTAAAAACGAAAAAAATCTCAAACTGTGACAGGTTCTTTCTAATCATTGAGCACTGATAAATAAATATATCTACAAAAACATGAAACGTTTCACAGATAAGTCTCCGTTTTACAGAAATATGCAAAATAGGCTCCTATAATTAGAAATATACACCAATAGACAAAATTGACCAAATATGCATAAATATGCGCTAACATATTAATCCAATTCTAACTATATGTCCATATTCTAACAACCTGCCATTTTCTAACCACATTAAATCCAATTCTAACCATATGTCAAAAAATTTCATACAGTTCTTTTCTGAAGCAACGTAAAAAAAAATGCAAAAACACAAAAATCCGCTACGTAATAATCAGAATTAATTTCTCCATGCATCAAAAATAACTTGCAGAATTAAATTTAGATTAGAGATGAATACATTTTTTTATTTCTTTTGAATGGAAAAAATATTTGGGGCTCCAATTAAGTCAGGGCCTAAGGCAAGTTGCTCCAGCTATCTGGTCCAGCCTCTTCTGGTCACCCTTCATTACAAGCAGCATAAACATTAAAAGAAATACACAAACACAAATTCATATTGTTTATTATTTCAGCTAACAATACAGAATTATTCATTGCAACACACCTGTAAACAAAGCTGACTAGAAAATTATTATTCAATGATCCATGTTACTAAATTATTTTAATAAACATAGCTGTAAATTCATCACAATGTAACAAATTTTCAGCATTCTTTAGTTTTTAACCACTCTTATAAAACAAACTGACAGAATAATATCAAATACAGAAATTTTCATATTAACAGCTTCTGAAAACAAACTACAAAAAAAGCATGCATAATAATGGTTATTACTAAAGTCTAAACATTAAACTTCATGTAATAATTAAAATGTACCAATTCTAAACTGTTTAACAATGTGCTGCAATGGGCAATTTAATTAGCATCGTGACCTGACCACAAAAATCTGAACTTTTCTTTCAAAAATTACATTAATTTTAGTGAATTTATTTAATATAATTTTCCACAAAATTATTCTTAGTTCAATAATGAAAGTACACTCTACATTTCAATCAGCATCAAATCAGCAAGTAAGTTTTTACATGAAAATGAAAATGATGAATGAAACATTCATCTTGACAAACTGATAATGCAAAATTTGCATTATTATTAATCAATTTTACAGAATATGTGGACTCAAAGACGAAATCACTTCATAATTTACATTGAAGCAACTCAATGGTAATTAATTTATATTTTTTTCCAATTACCCCATTCTGCCCATTTTGGATGGGAAAAAAATATTAGTAGTTTATTTAGATTTTAAAAGATGGCTAGCACAATTCACTATTTGCACTGAAAATTTGTAGTAAATGATATTTTTTCTAAAAGAGAAATCTTTTATTTAGCTTTCAAACTTTATTCAGCACTTTATAATATCTACACGTAATATAGAAGATATGTTTGAAGAAATGATATACTGAGAGAATTAAAGAAATAAAGATCTAGCATTCAGCCAGAGCAATTGTGCCAACCACTGAATTCCAAAACATGCAAAATCATACTGTTCTGCAGTGACAACATACGCTCAACTGAAGCCTAAGTGATTACAAATAAGGATTCCAACATTTGGAAGGTGGGACCAACTCAGAAGTTCAGGCTCAAGACAGGCCCTCACTTTTATGACACTGCTCTCATTTTTAAATGTATCAACAAACACAGAGGCTTCAAGCAATAGGGCAAAATAAGGTGACTTAACTGAAATACTCAGATACATGACAAGACCATATGAAAAAAATACTACTTCAGTGAGAAAGATCATCTACAATTCATTAAAATTGGAAGAAACCTTGTATTAAAAAATGATAGTTAACATGAATCTTATCTACATGCTAATACTCAAGTCTTTTCCCCTTTTACAATGTATATGACATAACAGAGAAATATTCACATAATATTCAACTGTTTCACAACTGGAATTTAAAGTAAATATAAGAAAATATTTTTTATTCTTAATATAGGAAATAAGGTTAAAATAAATGTATGTCATGGTGCATTAACAATTCTTTAAGATGGTTCATAAATAACAAAAATAAAATATAATTGACAATAATGCAATATAAAAAATACATTTTTATACTGTAAATTAATTTTATAAACTGTGGAAATATATCAAGTCAAAACAATTTATTTTGTATGCCCAATGCCATAATTACCATTCCCTTTAAAAACACACAACAATGAATACTTAAAACACCTCATCACTGCCTTTCTTAACATGTATAATATTACAAATAACTTTAATCTGGACAGATTTGGCACAGAATTGAAGTTTCTTTATTTTCAAGTGTCATTTAATACAGTTATGCACATTAGTATTATGTATTAAAACTGTTTGGGATATGCAATATTTTTATTGTGTAGTATCATTTTCTAATGGACGGTTGCTTCTGACTGATAAAAACGTCTGCTAACAAGGAACATGAACACATGAAAGAACACATCACACTTAGAATCACAAATGTTTTATACATATAACACTGTGCACACAATTCATTGGTCTTTACAATGAATTCATCATCAGATTCAGGCATGAAAAGTAGGAAGACATTAGTACAGAATTCTCAATCCTTTCATCACAAACAGTTACTAACACAATTGTAAGTAAAAAATCTCTTGAACATGTAATGTACCACTCTTGCAATAGTTATGAATGTACTTGCATGTAATGGATAGTGACTCATAAAAGCATTGATTTCACTTATTTTTTTCCTTTGGAGGATTTAGTTGGAGTTTTTCCAGATTTACTGCCAGATTGGTCAGGATTTTGGGATGGTTTGTGCCTTCGTTTTGGAGGAATTGGCGCTTTGGTATCAACTGTTTGGGAAGTGTTCTCTGATTTATCTTGACTTTCTGAAGGAGAAGACAAAGATACAGGGTCACTAGGAATGGGGTGAGGGCACTGAGCTGCAGGTAAACTAGGAGTGGCTGAAGCTTCAGGAGATGCACAAACGGGATCAATGCTTTGATTTGCTGCTGTAGTAGGAGAGGTTGCACAATCAGCTGAAGCAAAAGAACAAGATCAGGACTCAGAACTGCTTTTGTGCTAGGAGATTCAGAACCAACAGTTGTTACAGGCACTGGATCTGACATGGGCACTACTCCACCAGGAAACTCTGAGCCAACTGGAGGAGTAGGAAGTATACTAGGTTCCACAGACAAAGTATCTGTTTCAAGTGGGGCTGGTGTTACTAGAGTTGAATTATCTATTGGAGACGTAGGTGGAGTGGGGGCTATCACGGATACTTTACTTGTGTCTCCTAAAGGTTCCGAAGAAGGTGATGTGATACTAGGGCGACTTTGAGGCTGATTAACCAAATCAATATTGGTTTTTAAATCAACTGCTGGCTCAGTCTTTTCAGGAAAGTCTGTGAGGAGCTCACCAACATTTCCAACAACCTCTGCAGAGTATGCTTGAGGGGCAGATTGAGACTGAAGGACATTAGAAGGTAATTGAGAATCAACTGTGGCCTCTTCAGTTGTGTGTGGAATAGATGTTACTTCCGGTTCTTTTGAATCTCCACTAACAACACTCGCTTGGTTTTGTGGAATATCAGGAATGCTTTTAGCAGCAGAATTTGAATCTAATGCACCTACAGTTCCTGATTTTGAAAAATCCTGAGAAGGATGTAATACCTGTTCAGTTTTGATTTCATCTTTTTCTTCACTTTTAGAAGCCTGATTCGATTCCTGTTGTGTTGCAAGTAATTGTAATTTAGTGTCCTGAAGACTTGATATTTGTACTACTTCAGGAGAAGATTCAGTGCAAATTTCAATTGCACTTGAAGGTGTGGTGTCTCCCAGCTGTAATACTAGTTTTTGATTAAAAGAACTGTCCTGAAACTCTGGTGTACTTAAATCAGATGCAGTCACTGAGACTGGGACATCATTAGCATGCGTGAGAAGAGAACTTTGGTCAGCTTGCACTTCAGAAGAACCGTTTTCCAAATATGGAACTGATCTTATTTCAGTGGAATCATCTGATTTAGATTCAGATTTTGGGCTTGATAACGCTGCTGTATGTTCAAGATGTGGAGATGAGACAGAGATAGTATTAGACTCTGATAAAGATATGTCATCACCAGGCTTAACTTCTTTTGGAACATTTTCTACTACTACATTGGAGACTTGTGAAGTAGACTCTCTTTGTTCTGGGAGAGGATCTGCTGTAAGAAAATGTAATATGGAACTTACAGCATACAACACAAAAAAAATCATCATTTATGCAAACATTAAATTAACTGTAGTAAAATTTTCATATAAATCATTATTTTTCATCAAAGATATTAACCTCAAAACCTCCTGTGAATTACTTTTTGTGAAATGTTATAATTAAATAAAATAATGAAATTTAAAAAATCTGAAGAAATGACCTGTATTAATAGGATTCTAAAATCCACATCCCAGTGAAAATGCTAAAAATATTAAACCTACAACTTCAGGTTATTCCAATTTAAAAATGACAGCATATGAATTTTCATTTTATGAATACTTGGTATTATTGAACAATTCCAGATATTTTTACTGGATTTACAGAAGTAAAGACTATTGTGTTCATGATGCACCCTTACTCTTCAGTGTTTGGAAATTATGGAGAAATAATGAAGAGCACATTAAAAAAATAATAATTTAAAAAAATTAAAACAAGGGGGCCAAAGTGTATAAGGAAATCAAATTTCATTGCATTTTGGTCATACTTATGTGGTACACTAGCATGTTAACTTGTGTATTTTAACTTGTCAAAATTCTCATTTTCTAGAGGCAACAGCAATAATTCCCTACTCTTCTTCTCAATGAAGATTTCCAATGTTGATCAAAGAGCACATAAGCATAAAGTGAAATAAACCCCAGTGAATTTTCTTGAAACAACCTCCATTTTCAATGTAACTGTATTTAAATAACTTAGTATATTATTTGGTCCCGTTTGTTCAATAATACTTATTCAGGGCATAACAATAATACACTTCACATATAAGAAGCAACTACAATACCACAATTTATTGGTCAGTCGTGCAGCATGCAGTTTGTTTGAGCAATATTCTCCTGGTTTCTGAAAAAGGCTATCAAATAGCTGACTGGTATTGATAGCAGAATGAACAGTTTTTCTCACACCTGTTCTTCAAATATGTCCCTAGTATGTCCATGCTTTTCAAATTAGACATAATAGGAAAGTTTCATACTATGTTGGTAGATTCAAAGTTGTTGAAATGTTAAAAAAAATGTTCAAAATGTTTCAAAATTCTTAATACACAAGGGCCATTAAAAATGAATAAAAGCTCTGAATAAAATCTCCCAATTGATATTAAATAATAATTGACAGATTCTGAAGATTTCGAGTTTGTTAATTCCTATTATTAATGCCCATTTTTAATAATCCAGGAGTATACTGAAATCTATACAAAAATGTATTGTAGGAAATGGTATATTCCTTGCCTGATGTAAAACTCTTGAGCAAAGTCCTGTGCAGCAATAATAGTATTAATAATAACAATATTAATAATAATAAAAATATACAATATTTAGTTAGTGAAATGAGGCACATACATAACAGAAATTACACTGTAGTAAAAGCCAAATTTTTGAATTAAAAATTTGGTTGACACATGCCATCAAATACACTTAACATAACTCACACTAAGTTGTGAAAATGGCTATTGCAGCAAGAAATAATTGTAAAAAAAATATTACAATACCATTATTAATATTACAGTAAAATCTGTATGCTCTGAACATTTTTATCTTCCAAAAATTAACATATACAACTTTTAACTATTACATGGTACGTAAAATGAAACAAATATAATTTTAAGTGAATTTTTTTTAAAAACTTAGGAAATTATATAAGAATTCATTAGAATTTATTCATTTGAACATGAAAATATAGTGAATTTGTTCAACGGGAGAATGGTTAGGACTAAAAAAATAAGACTTTTCAGGTTTAATTTTTAAATAGGCAAAAAACAATAAATTTGTCATCTATTGCTACAACCCATCCAAAGTATGAGTATTAATGAAAGAAATTAATTTGCAATACATGTATTTGTCTTCATAGTCTAAACTGTTTGAAAAGAACCCATCTTTAAAATTACCATTTCTTTATTAGGAATGAGTACTCATTTTTCAGGACTGCAATTTAAATAAAAGCAAAATCATGATTCTAAATGGAAAAGACTAAGTGAAATGTTAGGGAAGAAAAATGACAATGCAATTGCAGTGTAACAAAGTGTAAACTTTTTATATATAGAAAGAATACTAACATTTTAATCTGTTTAAGTCTCTCAAAAATTTCTTAACTTTGCTTCTGGGCCCTTTTATTGATTGATTTAATTTTGTATGTTCTACCTTCATACACTGATTAAAAAGAAGACAATGATAAGGACTAAATAGAAGGTAAACTTCAATTAACACTAATCTTATAATGAAAAGCAGACAACATACTTTATGGAGGTGAGAGGTAGTTTGTCTCAATTTCTTTAGTTGTTTTATAGCAGATTTTCACCGTGACAGATTTTAATATAATATTAGATTGGCTTCTTTCTGGGTACCATCTCTTTATTACAATTCCATGAATTTCCAAAAATTATTTTTATGATGAAATAAGAGAAAGTTCCTTAAAACTAAATAGATCCCTACTCACAAGGAGAGTAAATAACTTAATCACAGAAAAATTAAATTTTAACAGTCTCGTCAATGATCATTACTTCTCCCATCTTAAAAAATAATTGAAATTATTTAAGGCATTGAAAAGCATTTTACATAAACAATAGAACACAAAAAACAGATCATTACACTGAAGGAACTGCATGTTTATCTGTACCTGAAGGAGCTTCAGCCAGTGTTTCACAAATCTTGCGCCATATATTGTCAAAAGAATCACGATTCATATAATCAATGTTGCCATGTTCCCAAGCCTGCTTTCGCAGGTGTTCCTCCAAAGCAATTTGTTCTGGAGAACGTGGTACACCTAACGTCAACTGAGACAGTGCACCGGCCAGTCCTGCCTGAAAATTGAACATGTATAATGTAGACGAAATTTCACAACACATTAAAAATTGAAAAAATTGCATAGTTCTTCAATTTTTTAATTAAATAATAGACCTTAAATTCCTGTAAATGCTTACAATTTTAGAGTAAAACTCTTAATATACAAAACAATCTTTTTTCTAAAAATAAAAATGTACTGACATATTCTCTGTTGATACACAAGAAACTTTTTTTATTTCATTCACACATATTAATGTGCATCGTGAAAGGTTAATAGATCTACATGAACTGCTACTTACATCCTCATTTTCAAGTTCAGTAGTGGCTGGTGAAGATAAACACTCAGTGTCATAGGAAGTACTAATATTGCTGTTATCAGGTGAAAGTAAGGTTTTATTGTCAGGGAGTAATGCAGGACAAGAAGTAAAAGTACTAACATGCTCAAAAGAAGCACTTGCTATCGGTTTACACTGAAGATCTGTTTTAGGCTTTTCATCTAATGAAAATACTTTATTATGGGCATGAATCTCTGTAAATGGACTTGAATTATGCTCTTGTTGTATTTCATCTGCTCTGTGTCCTTCAACAGATGTGTTTCTCTCAAAACTGCATATGTGACCAGATTGATTGTCATTAAATTTTTGATGTGCACAATTTGAAACCCTGTCATTAGCCAAGTGTTCCTGTCTGTGATCATTATCAATAAAGTTTACACAATAATTAGGAAGACTAAGTTCTTGGTGATTCTGAGAAGTCTGGTACACATGTTCTTCACTCTGTTTAGAGTTATGATGAGCAGTTTGAGAAGAGTTTAATTTTATACTTAGATTAGGAAAATTGTTTTGCTGTTTCTCTTGACTGTATTGATAACCATGACCTACAAGAACGTTTTGTTCAGAAGCAACGACACTCTGAGTAGGAGTATCATACTGTGGAATTTTGACACTATCTTGGTGATGGCTGTGAGGAACACTACTTGTGTGGAAAGGTTGATCTAAACTGAATTGTATTCCTGAATTAATTGTCTGCATTGTGTCCTGAGGTTCCTGGTACATTTCCCAAGGGTCCCAGTATCCATCACTTGGATCATGCGTATATGTTGAGGTAGGAGTCTTAGACTGAGTAAGGGAAATTTTAGGTTCAAGGTTTAAACATATTTCCCTGACGAAATGTGACATTGGAGAAAATTCTAGCTGTGACACTTGAGAACTGCGGTGTACCTAATAGCACAAATCATGCAAAAACAGAAGAAAAAATGGTTAATAAAATAGATCAGACTTTTAATTTAAATCAAGGAAAACACAAGACAAGATCTAAACTCTCCTTGGCCAGTATAATGAATGATTTCATAATTTTTATGCAATTTTAACAAATAGTCATTTTGAAAAAAAGATTTGAAAACATTATAAAACTAAATTTAAACAATTAAGTTGAATATTCTTTTAATCAATTCATTTCCACTGGTTCTGGAGAGCTAAGTCAGGCATGCAGTTCTATGCCTATTCTATTGAAGTATGTGTGCACACGTATGTATACAAATGCAAAATTATATTTCTCTTGCAAAATTATTATTAATGTTATTGTTATTATTATTATTAATTATATGTTGTTATTATTATCCACCTAAATAAAGGTTTATTTCAAAATTGTCAAATGATAAAGTATCACTTGCATCTTTGCTACTTTGAATTTATATGCATCTCTTGAAAAAATTTTTTAGAGGCAAGCCAAATGTGCACAGTAACATAAAACAATAAAAATTCCAGCAAGTAGCAGTTCAATGTAGGTCAATGTTTTCAGAGGCAAAAATATGTCAATGCAGAAAAGCAACATGTGAGATGTGCCTGTTATTCATATTGTAGGAATGCTATTAAGAAAATAGTGAGAATATTAAAATGCTGAAAAAAATAAAATAGGCATAGAATGATTCAAGAATGCACTTAAGCAACAAACATGCCAATTAACATATTTCTAAGCTAACAATTGTAGCACAAAGCAGTTGCTATAAGCTCAAACATAGGCATGTGCAGCCAACAACAGAAGTGGGGTGCTCCAACTACATTTCTGGTAACTTTTCCTCTTAATATTTATTTACATATGGCATCTTTTAATAGTAAATTAGGAAAACACAACAAGGAGAATGAAGTTATAATTCTAATCATTCAATTAATAAATATAATTGATTTCGATTTTATGTTAAACCATTTACATGGTTGCCGAATGGCTTTGAGAGTTCCATCCCCAAATGTCCTAACAATTTCCAAATTGGCAGGGTAAAAAACAGGTATATCAGTGAATGAACAGACTTAAGGAAATAAACAGTTTATTATGTAAGGCTACAAGGCCCCTTCCAAAATGTGCAGGGATTCTTGTGGTTCTCCTGCCTCCCCTGGTGCGCACACCTATGAGCTTAAAAAATTAAAATTTTTTACATTCAAATTAATTCATCAAATAATAAGATAACATATTAAACAAAAGCATAGAAGTTAATTAAACCTTCAAGAAATCCAGTGTACTGTAGTGATTTAAAAAATAAACTTCAAATAGGTAATTTTATAAGTGTATAACTTTCCCTACAATTTCAAAGAATAAGGGAAGTATTTCAAAGATGGCTAAAATAATTTAATTATTTCTGAAAAGTTTTCTATACATTCCTATGAATAAAATAACGGTCCATCATGGCTGTGCATTTCACATTTTTTCCCCTAACATAAAACTTCATTATACTGATCCGCCTCAAAAACTCTTCCAGATTAAATCCAAAAGCCAAGCAAAAATTACATTTACAAGGAAACCGTATGTATCTCAATATTCAACACCTTTCAGAAATTGTTTTAAAAATGGAAAATGTATTGCCTATAAAACTAAAACTAAAAACTACACAATAATATTTGTAAATTCAGAAAAATTCTCTAGGTAATATTCAAAATTCCCCTTCACCACTACCACTACCTCTACACTACAATGGAAACATTCCAGTGATAATGAAATAAAATTCATGAAACATTTTCTCTGCGAGTTCACTGGGGTTAGCAACACAAGTTTTGTACATTACTACTTCTTTGTGCATGTAAAAACAAATACAACAGAGAGTAAAGAACACTAAGCTTAAGCATACTAAGAAAAGTAACGAAAAGTGTGCTTGTTCATTTATAGTCATTCATAGTATTTTCTATCAGAGAATAATGCACTAACATTCCAATTTCCATTACTTGTCATACAACTGCACCATCTCCAACTTGGATGAAATTTTCTTTCAACATTTCCTTTATATTTACAAATGCTCGGCAAAATACTGCTTTGATCTTATGTGTCATGGTATGCCTAGGTATTTTTGTTTTCAGTGTTCTACTTCTTGACAGCTATACTTACTCGAGTTAATTTTCCTTTGAAAATCTGTGGCAACGATTTTACAAAAAAGTTAAATTAGTTTTTGTTAGTATTAATAATACACAACATTAAATCAGAATTATTTAAATTATCAGAATTAATTCTTAGTTTCAGACAACTCAAGAAATTTCAATATTATAATTACTAAAATATAGTAGTATTTCACACAGTGGAAATTGAAGGAAAGAGGAAGTTCTTTGTAATCTGGAGGTTTCAAATTCTTTATACTAACTCAAGAAATACAAAGTCAGATTTTTTTGGTCTTTAAGAAGAAACAACAAAACTCATGGCAGTATATAGTTTAAGATTAACTAGAAGGTGAGGTGGCAATGGGATGTTTAATCATTTACTCAAACCATTCACATCTTAACACTAGAAGAATGACATGTGTAGATGTTCAAAATTTAAATCATAATGAACACAAGTTATACAAAAAAAAAATTTTAATATATAAGAGTGCCACAACACCTTAATTTATTATATTTCTTTTGATTCAAATTTGACAATCCAAAATCAAGGAAGTAGGGATATCAACTATAAATTTAATAAAGCAACTGACATAATATTTTTTCCATTACTTAACATGAGGAAACTAATGTGTTTTTGTAATAAACCTCTGGAAAGCTACTAGTCAACTATAAAGAACGTCAGTTTTGGAGTCACAATGCTCTAATGTGGGTTTATTGAAATTAAGACATACTTCAGAATGAAAGGTAGATTTGGAAAAAAACTGGAGATAATTCATTTTCCACATAAATACAAAAACATTTCTTTCACACATCTCAGTCCATGTTAGAAGAATCCTTCTGGCATTAAGGAGTCAGTGAGGCCCTTTCATCTTAGTCTTTAGATAAATAGATTGGGTTATTATAAATTGTTCCCAAGCTAACAGACTTCTCACTAATTTTCTTCTGTCTCCATAAATAATTAGGATGCCAACTTTAAAGTTACTGAAATTTTGAATTATTGCAGTGGGACATCAACTCAAAAACTTTGAATGTATAGTTTCTTAAGATAATATTGTTATTTTGAATCGCTGCATTTTCAAATCTACCAAAGATGTTCTATCACAGTCGTAAAGCTGACCTTTTTATTGGCATCTTTGTTGCCCTTTCAATGTCCAGTAACTTCTTCACTAAAATCATTGGCATTTTCTTTTAAATAATATTATTAGGTCAAATCAAATTTGCCATGAGCCAATAACAGACTCTCCCTTCTTACCATTTCTGATGAAAGTGTAGAGTGAACATCATTGCAAAATATATCCCACCATAACTGTAGAAGCCCTTGCAAGTGTTCTGAGCCAGGTGAGGGTTTCACTTGGCGTGACTCTGAATCTAAATACTGAAGCCATGGCTTAGCTGTCCCAATAAAATGTACTATTTTCACATTATGACCAAACCTAAAGATAAAAAAAAAAAGGTTCACTTTAATTCAAAAGTAATAAAAATTAAACAAATTCAAGTTCTCAGTGTGCTTTTTATTTAACGTTATTAATGCTTACAAAACTGTGGCACAACCAAGATTTTTCTTTGGTGAGGCTGGAAGCTATCAGGTATAATGTCCAGCCAATTTTGTTTTCTTCTAAAGAATTTTTCGTTTATGCAGAATTTAAAACTTATTTTTATAACATTAAATCAAGATACTATTTAAAATTAGTTAAATATATATTTGCAAGCACATATTATCAGCTTCTGGGAGGAGAGACTATGGCTAAGGTATAGAACGAGTCCTTCTCCCTATTCACCTTGGGTGCGCCACTCCTACAATAAATGTGCTGTATTGTACTACTATTACTAATGCTGTTCACAAGAAACTAAGAACGAAATCGATATAGTAAATAAATTGCAAGTACAAAAGAACTTACTGTTTGAATGCAGGAAGATATGAGTATGTGGCTGAGGAACACATATTGTAAATAAAAGGCAAATGACGACTTATATCTTTAGTAGCCCAGTCGGAGAAAAACTGATTCAACAGTCCTTGATCACCACCTAAATCAAATATACAGAGCATTATGCAATGTAATTTTCAGGCATTTAATAATATTTGGAAACATCAAAACAACATACCATCAAAACTACCCTGAGATAATGCAAAATTAATTAATGCATTGTAGGTTTCAATGGAAGGACGATATACAAAAACTCCTGAATTAAAGCAATCTGGCCACCCCACATCAGGTGCAGCTGATAACTCTTCCCTGTCAAAAAGTTCATCACAGTTCTTCAACACCTATTATAAAAAAGAAACAAAAGGAAGTCAGAGGAATCCTCATACATGCAAATATGTTTTCAGAGAAATCTTTGTACACACCAGTACATCAGCATCAAGAAAGACGCATTTAGAAAACTGAGATAATCTCCAACAATGCAATTTAGTGAATGTAATGCCTAATTCTGGGCGTGTCAGCAGAGCCAAATTTTTTTCATCCTTAGAATCAAGGATATTGACTTCTTCTAAAACATTGAAAACTGAAGCAAGTTGAGCCCTGCAAATGATACAAGTGTCATTAACTACTTGCTTGTTATGTAATTATTTTAGTACTAAACAATTATTTAAATAATACCTCATTGCAGCAGAGACCCCTGGGGTTACCATAACAGTCAGGTTGTGATTAGTACTTACTCGTCTGAGTGATCGAGCAAGGACTAATGCACCAAGTGAATACGTATCATTGGTAGCGAGGGTTACCCAAGAATAATCTATGAACAGGAAATAAAAAAATAATAAAAACATTTAAAAAATGAAATTAGGAACAGAATTACGATTGAGGAAGGATGGAGATAAAATTGTAAGTGATTAATTTCTAAGGTGTTTATTTTATTTATTTTTTTTTTAATTTAATTTCAAATACATTTTTGTTTAAATCTGGGAACGCACATTCATCCACACGCACTCTCGTTATTACATGATCGCGTGCTTTTTATCTTGATCAGGTTTTTCATCCTTGATCCTTTGAGCGAATGCTGAAATGGCACCTTGGCTTGCTTATGGACATAAATGTTACTTCATTATCTGTGCACGTCTGAGTTTAGTGGGGAAAACAGCTATTCAAATTATCGTTCTCCATGTTGTCGCGGTAGGAAGTACATTCCCTCATGAAGGACATGATGAATAAGAGCCCACATCTACAGCTGATTTGCTATTGAAATATATTTTATTACATCGGAGCGAATATTGTATTAATAATTTTTGCCAAAAACGCTCATTTCCTTCTGCATTCAGAATTCAACTTGTATATGGCTTAGGGTAGTAATCCCAGAATTAAGAAAACCTGCACAGAATACACTTCTCCCCGTAGTACGTCGCAAACGTTTTAACTCTTTTTGACGTAAAATAAATATAGTTATCATTCATTCATTCATTCATTCGTTCACTTGCTCGCACGCACGTGAGCGTACGCATCGGTACGCATCAATTCATTCATGTACGCGTGCATGCACACGTGCGCTCCCACTCACAGAATACTCGCTCACACAAGAATAAAACGAGAGGAACTTAATTTTAAAAATAGGTGATCTGCCAGACACCTTGTTATGCAATTTTTCAAATTAGACAAGACACCCTTACATTAATGTACCCTTATATTAATTAACATTTATTTATAGTTTGATATCAATAATATACTTATTTTTATAACAAAAACGAGGTGAGAAAGTCAATTTTTCGTCATCCCCCTACTCCGTCTAGTTCGCTTTGTCACATTTGTGAAAAAAAATAATTTTTTTTTATGATCCTCATCTATTCTATTTTGTTTTCACTATTGGCGTTTTAGTTGTTTTTTTATTCCGAAAAAAAAAATACTCTGAGCTACTTTGG
This sequence comes from Teleogryllus oceanicus, assembly GCA_964035755.1. NCBI lineage: Eukaryota > Metazoa > Arthropoda > Insecta > Orthoptera > Gryllidae > Teleogryllus > Teleogryllus oceanicus. The sequence continues at coordinate 59,504,823 of CAXIVR010000011.1, forward strand.
TATACACTATTTTCTTTCCTTTTCATTCCGAGATTGCTTTTGCACATCACGGTCACAAATACATTCTTCTAAATATAGCAAGATGACCTTGCGAGTCCAGACGTTGTATGTTCTTCCGAGACTATTGATATACATTCAAATATTACGCGCTCTGCAAAAGCTGTGTTTAAACGCCAAAAGCATTCTTTCCTATCTGGCAAGCAAGCTATATTCCCTATCGCTATCTGTTATAAAGGAGGGAATTCTGAAGAAAACAATTCCAAAGTAAAATTTATCTCGCCTTCCCGGCATACTATTTTTCAAATCTAATATTTACCAAGTGTTCGAACCTTGTATCATGCGGACACTGAATAAATAGTATATATTCCTTAATTCAATGAACGCAATAAAATTAAAACTATAGTCGACAAAACTCAGAAATTGGCAGGCATTTCAGTACGCAGCGAAGTAACTATATGCAGTATGCCCAATACTCTCAACTATTTTTAACTTGGGCAAAGAGCCAGCTGGTGGTATGGTATCCTCCACGCGCAACAGTTTGAGTTCTGTGCGCTAACATCTGTCAATGAAGCTGCATTTGGAATGAACAGCCGTGTCATATTTTGCGGTCTGTCGGTGAAATAAAAGACGACGACGGATAATAATGGATAAGTTTAAACATATTCCACACAGCGTGGGTCCTACATTTACATGGTTAGAGCCTTCGAACTGTTAGCGCCCGGTTCCCTAATTGTGAATGATTCTCACATTCTTCTCTTCTTAACAAACTATTCATTTGATGTAAGATTTTTATTTATTTTTGAACATGTCTGAACCACTCTCTGCATTGCATCTGACAGGAAAAAATTTCAACTTACGTACGTTTATCCAAATCTTGGAATGAATTACCGGGGCACAACAAAAATAATGTGCTGTATTTTTAACATTTCAAAAGACCAGGAACTTTTGCTTAAAAACTGCTGCCTCTCTTCTGTTATATAATTTCATAGTACAGACGAAAAAACCTTGAATGTGATATTTTTCTTGATAATGTGTTTTCCACCAAACCAACTTCTAATGATAGTTTCGCAATAAAAAACAAACGATAGGAGAATTAACTCCGAATAAAATTCGCGTAAGCGTATAATGTAATATTGTTCTGTCTCTGGATCAGGTCTTTGGGGGCAACACCAATTAGGTAATACTCTTGGGACGTCACAGCTTTTAAACAGTTTTTGACGTTAAATAAATAAATAAATAATATGAATCGGCAGCTTAACACATTTCGTTGGCGGTTGCATAACACACAGTAATTATCTGACTTGTTTTATGGATTTTTATTTTAACTCAGTCGAAAAATAGCCCCAATAATTAATTACATGCATCTTCGGAAACGAATTTATTATTTAAGAATTATACGTGGTTGACATTAAACAAATTTTTAAAAAATCTTTTTTTTTCAAAATGAAGTTGGATTGAGAAAAAATATTATCATTATTATTATTATTATCATTATCATTATTATCATTATTATTATTATTACTATTATTACGAGCAATTCTTCAAAGTCAAATAGTTAAAACAATTTTGGCAAAGAAAACTAAATCGAGAAACCTGCGGACGACACAAACACCATTTAATATTTGAAAAATTATAGAACTTATAAATTATATTCTTTACGAAAATAGCTTTAATAATTTCATTGATAAAATACTTATTCCGTTTAATTAAAACCCGGTTTGCCATACATTTCACACTTGCAGAAATTGTATATTAATGAAAGGGTTAAGTGTGGGTGATTATTTAAGATTCTTGTGAACATTAAAACAAAATGAATATTCGTATATTACGACAAAAATACTACTTCTCTTTAAAACCTATACATTTGATAATAGCGGATGAAAATGTGAACACACAGACAATACTTACTGCTCATTTTTCTTAGCTCCTGTTTCGTATATTAGTTTCAATTCGCGCACACTTGTGCGTCCTGCAACTGTTCAAGTCAATCCTCTGCCTCCCGGAATAACATGCGATGCTCCACGACCTCTCACGACTTCTAAAAACACACAACCATTGCGTCTTAAAAGCGCTTGCGTACAACACGAATTATCCTCCCCCTCTCTCCACGAACTTGAGAAGGTTATAAGAGACGAGTTTTACAGTCCTCGTACCAATTTTGCCAGTTAATCAATGGGCAGTTATGCTGCTATTTAGAATGCATATTCGTATTGGAGCAACCATGTACGGTCAAAAAGATACTAGTAGGATCAATTAATACACAAGAAATAGTTTTATTTGTTTACTCATGTGGTAAAGTATTCTTTACCAGCTGAATTTCGAATCTATGGTTGGCAATGATTTATACAGTTCTGAGCGGGATTTTAAATGTAATTGACGCCCAAGTTAGCCGTGGCTTCTAAAAATTTGGGGTGGGCTTGAAATTGAACAGTGATTTGACCTTTTCTTTAATTTATTTTCAAATGACTCACTTTTTAAATGCACTACAGTAAACGTTCTAATCATTAATTATTGAAGACTTTATGTCTCAGTTGGCATGTGTATCTTTTACCTTTTTAAAAAGATTGTGATTATTAATAACTAGAGCCCAGAAGTTCAGGCATTTATTTTATCTGAAATAGGCAGGCAAATGGCATTTATTCTTACTGAAATAGGCATTCAAAAAAGGCATTTATTCTAGCTGATGTAGGGGTGAAAAACGGCATGTAAACAATGAAAACACATGTAAGAGGAATTGTAAAAAAATAATAATTAAAATGATTTCAACTCTAAAATATACTTTATCACTTCACGTGTTAGAAAGCGATATTTTCTTTGTAATCTTGATTTTACATGACCACATGGTATGATGGCCACGAATTTCTTTACCTCACGACACTGTCACTTCAAAATGCTATTGTGAACTCCCTTTTGCATCTTGAAATGCCATCAGTGAAAATGGAGTAATATTTTTTGTTCTTTGCTCTTGTGTTATCGCCAACACTGAGAATCAGGGAGCTGTCCACAAGAGGAATCGGTGTTCATACTCAAAAGTTAAATGGGATTCCTCGTGAGTGAAATATTTTAATAAAAAAAGGGTTCCAAAAACCGTGGCTTAATAAAAACTCGAAAATCATGATTTGTATCATCTTTCTTATTCATTCAAATTTTTCCACAGTGTATAGTGAGGAAAAAGGCAAAAATGTTATCAGAAGTCAAAATAGATCAAAAAAGGTAAAAAGAAATATTCTAATAATGAAGAAAAAGGCAAAATGGCAAAAACGGGCAACAAACGCTAAAATAGGCAAAATAAAAATCTACTAAACAACCCCAGAAGTACCATTAAGTTTTTCCCCTTGTTAAATAAAATTGTTTTTCCCCTTGTTTTTCCCCCATAAAATATAAAAAATAACAAAAAGGCATTTTGCCCAACTTTTGCCCAAATCGCTATTAATAACTATACTCTAAACAGCAGAAATTCTTTGTTTCATTTTTAAGAGATTGTGAATATTAAAAATTAAACTCTTGAAGGTAGAAATCCACTGTTTTATTTATCAGCCTTGTGATGGACGCATAAAATTTGTTGGAAAATCATCATGACAATCATGTTTATTAACTCAAATACTTGATGTTCAAAATCATTCTTATTTATAATTTGTCATGCTAGTGCAAAAAATTTTAATAATAATAAAACAATAATTATTATTTTATTTTATTTATTTGTTTCCATGTGGTTTGGGGTCCCAATAAGTCCAGAGGACTTGTTATCGGGTTCTCGTTACAAAAAATATTACATAAAAATATACATTGTTACAATTCATTACATTTCATTACTATCTTCATAACAGTTACAACTAAATTTACTAATCATTTTAGTTCTGGCACTGTGGCAGCCAAAAACAGAGAATATTGTTGTTTCTCAGACTTATTTTGTAGAAGGAAAGAAAACAAAACATAAAACCCTTCTTCTTCTTCTTCTTACATGAAGTTCAGAAAATAAAACTGATGAAAACAGAAATTAATATACAGTCATATACCACTCTATCTACCTTATTTAACTTGTAGTACACTTTTCACAGACTTTTTAAAGTCCTTCAATTTCGCATGAGTCTAATTTTTTTTTTTTTTTAATTAAAATTTTTGTTATTATTTTTAAATTTTATTAAATTTATGTGGTTATAAAAAAAAAAATTTTACATCTTATTGTGCATAATAATTTGTTCAAAGAGTACATTTGGCATATGGTGTGTCTTAAGTACATGATTTTTGTTTTATTAGAATTTACAAATAAATTGTTGTCAATTGACCATTTAGCTAAATTTTTGAGTTCATTTTGTATCATATTTCTCATTACGTTATGATTTCTGTGTGAGTATAAGATTATTACATCATCTGCATACATATAAATTTGACACTTTTTGTTTATTGCATTAAAGATATTTACATACCTTATAAAAAGAACAGGACCAAGGCAGCTGCCTTGTGGCACACCATATTTTATATTATATGTTACTTGCTTCAATAATTTTTACTAAAAATTTTCTGTTTTGCAAGTAATTTTTGAATAGTTTTAAATATGTATTCTCTACTCCTATATGACTCAATTTATTTAATAATAGCTGGTGGTTTACCGTGTCAAATGCTTTTGTATAATTGTCAAAAGCAGCCATTACTCCTTACTTGTTGAGTTGACTAAATGTAGTCTGCAACATCAACCATCAGCTTTTCAGGACTTTTTTCTTTTAGGAAACCATATTGATTTTCATTAATAAAATTATTTTCAGAGAGATACTTACTTCATTTGTTAACAATATATTTTTCTATTATTTTTTCCATTACTGATAAAATACTTATAAAATGAAAATGGGTCTATAGTTTGCAATATCAGTTGAAACTTCTTGTTTTCTAGATGGGTTTTACAATGGATATTTTGAGAGCATTCGGGAATTGCCCACTTCTGATCAACCTATGTATTACCCTGGAGATAACATCGCTAAGTATATCTGCATTTCTAATGTTATCTGTGGCTCAAATACCATCACAACCTGGTGCTTTTATTGCATTAATAATAATAATAATAATAATAATAATAATAATAATAATAATAATAATAATAATAATAATAATAATAATAATTTTTATTTTTTTTGTCTGGGGATGGTGTGAAAAATCTCTACCAGACACCTAGGGAGCCGAGTGGCCATTTCCCTAGGTAGTGTGAGGCTCACACCCACTAAAAGCCACAAACCCCGTTTCTTCTTGACCTTCATAAAGCATATTCTTCAAAAGAAGGCCTTGATTGGTAGCAGAGAGAGCACTTGCTCACACCCAATTCCACGTGTGATGTAATATCTCTTCAGATGGTTCCACACATGGTGCTTTATGAGTAAAGGTGAGCGGAAGGGATTTTAGTCGGTAGACCAAGTCTGGGAGTCCGACAGTACCGGCTTCACCGGTCTCCATAAAAGATATTCCCCGCAAAAAAAAAAGTCATAAAAAATAAGTCATTATTATTTAGACTAAATACAATTGAAGAAATCTCTCTTTGCAATGTCATAATTGTGCCTTTTTACATGTTTTGTCTCATATTTCTACATCACATTAAATGTTTGGGTTCCATAGAACATAGTTAAAAGTTTAGGCATGCACAAAAGGGGGTTAAAAATTCTAAAAGGGCCTGGGATCCCTAGGTAATAAAACATTTGATCTTTGTAAATAAGATCAATTCTTGATTTTCTTTTTTTAAGCTGACAATTTGGAGAATTGATACACAAACTTTGGAGACAAAGCTCTTCAAACTATCTGACAACCCTGCAAATGATTCAATATAAAATAACTCAAAAGAAACAAGTACTAATAATTTTAGCATATTTATTTATTTATTTTACGTCAAAAAACAGTTAAACTGTGTATGGTGCTCATAGTCTTTAATTGACATGCCAATTTATTGCAATGAAGGATTCAAAATATCGAATTAAACATATTTGGGCGTATATTTCATGTTATTTAATTTGTATGAGTTTCTTATTTATAACCTTAAAACATACAATTTACTAGAGCAATTCATTGGTATTCTAGATGGCTCTATTCACGAACAATTCGTACTTGCCTGCCTGGGTTGTGCAGGTATATCGCCGTTGCATTGAGTTCGGTTTGTAGAGAATTGTGTGCGTTGTTTAAAGAGGTCCACACAAGTGCGGGGTACATGTCAGGTTTTACTGTGTTTAGTGGACTTAAACTGGATTGATACTAAACATTAATAACAAAATGTTAACTTCTTATTACTAAAATCGTGTCGTCTCTAGGGCTTGAACTCTGCTCTTGCAACCTCATGCCTTTCGCTCGAGTGGCTACATTGCGTTATCTTATTCCCATATGTCAATTCCATAGAACTTTTAATCAAATTACATAGGTTCTCAGATTCAATGTCACAAACTTCTATGACAGGGAGGGAGTTGAAGATAATGAACTTCATTCAATTAATATCTGGTGAACTTTTCATATATCGAAGTTATTCACGTGACATTTGGTAGGAATATCGTCATGCACTGATGTTCGGCAGGTCAAGTGCTCTGACGCAGACAAAGGATTCGTGTACATGCAATTAGCAAAGCATATACCAATAATGGATAAATGTTATATATGTAACTTCCTAATATCAAATTTCCAATCACATGTACTAGATCGGAAAGATATGATTCCTCTACATATCCTGGAAGTTCGTAATATTTATTTCTTAGACTTCATGCGTGCAGAACGTACAGAACTGTCCATCACCAACCGTATTCTCAAGAAAACCAGGAACTGGCGGGTTTCATTCCCGTACTTCTGAGACAAACGTTCTAAGCTCCCCTGAAATAGACTTGAAAGGCATATTCGGTTGTTCCCAAGAACAAGCAAACAGACACGAACTGGACTTAGTAGATTATATTAGTGTAAAGATATAGAACAGTCCAGGCAAATATAATAATAATGTTGATAATACAGATTACACTATAATTATTGACATAAGATGATGATTGATATGTGAGATGTCTCCATATCCTAAGTACTCTACAGTTATTCGCGGAACATACACAGCAAAATTCCTAAACTATAAATAACACTATTTGGATTTCAATATCTGTAGATATCTATTATCTACGAAACAAAATTCAACTTCAAAAGCTTTAGGTTTTCTGGAATTGTAAAGCAGTTTTAAAACGATTAAAAACCATAGTGCTCTTTTAGAATGTACAATCCTATTGGTTTCTATTATTTTAGGAATTAAATGGATTATAATTTTTCAATTAAATTGTTGAATGCAGAGTTAACATGTGTGAACGATTTAATTCACTATTCGTCAAACGTTCCAAAAGTACGAAATGTTTATCCTTCAGATGTTTTTCAAAAGCTTATGATTGACATTCTATTAAGTAATATGGAAGCGTTAAAAAAGGGACTGAAAGATTAATTGTGATTTTAAATTTCTTTTCGTGTTCATCAACTGTGATAACAATAGCCATTATACTCCCGTTACCAACTTTTGCTTAGACATTACGTCATGCTGAATTTCTTTTATTCCTTTCCACATTTGATTTTTTCCGTAAAACATTCATAGGGTGGTAAAATATTGGTCACTGACCTTCAAGAGTACGGAGATTTTTTATTCGAAATATGTTATAGTATTTAGGTTGTGTTGTGTATCTGTCTAAGGTGTGTAACTGTTATAGATCCTGTCTTCAAATATACAAACATCTAATATAACAATAAAGTAGTCTTTCTCTAAAGAATGAAATAAATAAAAACCTCTCGTTGTAAATTTTTGACTGCAATTCAATTACATTCGTTAATTTTCAGGAATTCCATGAATTATATAAGTGTTTAATATACGAACACGAAAAAAAAAGAGTTATCGCAGTTAATATCCAACTTCAAAAATGTATGACAATTTTACGCCTTTTAAGACGTTAAATCACGAAAGTCATTAATTAAATCGGTACGTGAGATACGAACAAGAGTGTGAGGCATGCAACTCAAAACCCGTCAGATAACCTAGTGGTCATTTTAGGTTATCAACTTTTCAAACCACCCTGTATATCGTGCCATCTATTTCAATAAAGTACCCAGCCTCCGGAATCACAATCAATCTTCATCGCTATCCTATTGTTAACCAGTAAAAGGGATTCGGCCGACCTCCTTTCGTCGTCCCATCATTTATGTTTTATCGCGTAGTTTCCAAACGGCCTCGTAATAGAGAGAATTTTTCTGCCTCGCAATTCGTCACAGGCAGAAAGTTAGGGAAGGGTCAGATGACGAGTCTTCAAGGAAAAGGAGACACGGATATGAGCAGAGGATCGGGCCACTCTTTTTTCTGGTAGAAGACTCATTTATTGTCCACCAGAAACGTCGAAGACGTGAAATATTAACTCGGACGTTGGAACGGACAGTCTGTGTGACACGAATAACTTGTTCGTGAAAGGAACGACACACCCTTTGGCATAAAATTATCTGTCGTCTGCCTACTTTCTCCCTAATAATCGAAAGAAAGAGAAACGTCTTGGTTTGTGTCAAGAACGTTATTTTAAAAGACATAAATTGAACAAGTTTTTTTTGTTTAAATGAATGCACATAAACGTTATTATACCAATTCATTAATATTTCAAAATCATTAAACATTTTAATAAATTCAGAAGTTAAACGGGGGGCTTCTGACCCCCCGTCTTGGTAGTGCACGCGATATTTTATACCTTCGTATGTCTAGGGTTAATACTCTGGTATGAAGGCCTTCTATTCTAATTGATATATTCGTCTCTCTTCAGTGATCGAGAAACCTATTTATGAGGTTACTTATGTTTTCTTCGAAACAGTACAGCAGGCACGAAATTAAATAATGCATTCCAAGAATTTACTTTTCGTACTTCACTACGCTCTCAATACATTTCCGAGAAATCATCACTACAAATTTGCACTGGTTCTAGGAAACGTATCAAAGTTCAGTAAAAATAATTGGCGATGCTCGCGTACGGCGAATATCAAATACACAGAATTAAAGCATAATATTACATGTTTCTCTTATTACCCAAATTGATTCCCCAAACTCAAGTATACAAAACACTACTAACGATGTGTAGCAACAACTGAAGCATGTACAAGTTTTTGGATCACCATCCCGGTATAAATCGCCTTATAGACACATTCCACTTATCCTTACGCTTACATGTTTGTTAAAAACTATTCGAATCCGTTCATGGGCTGGAGAGTCCAGGAGGAAATTTACATTTGATATATGGAAACTCGCATCCTATATATGGAAAATTGCATTCGATATTCTTATATTTGATATATCGTAGCCTTTAGAAGTGATAACTGTCGGGAACTGAAATTAAAGATTCGAGTGCCAACGCTGGTTGATTTTCCATACTAGATATATATTTAGATCGAATTCAACTATTATGTAAGAATTGTAGCGAACAGCTATTCTGATAGATTTCCATAGTTTCTCCGATGAATGCAAAAAGCAATGCTATAACGCTAAAGATCCGATACAAACGAACTACGGACCGCGCATCTCCCTTCCTCCCATTCGCATACGCACTGCACTTCAACACGTATCGGGAACGGGTAGCGGTAGCTCAGTGCATCAACTGATGTCACTGCAGCGCCTCTGACCGGGAGATCCTAGGTTCGAGTCCTGACGGCTGCAAGATTTTCGACACTAGCTTTTCAGCTAGGTCGAATTCAGTTGCTGTCTGGAAGATAATTCTAGCGGTCGGCTGCTCTGATCGGTAGTTTCCTGTGATTTTTCCGATCAACACCAGCCGAATGCCGGAGCAGTACCCTATCAAACGGGCCACGGACCACGCGCGATCTGTCCTTCCCATTCTTTGTCCTATCCTCTCCCATTACACAGACACTTACACTAACATGCGCTACACTACCACATATCCCGGGAGACCGGTCGGGAGCTTAGAGCTTGTCCCGGCTGGGGCGGTGCCCCGCTGGTGGAGTGTCCTGGTTAGGGGGAAAACCCAACTACCCGACGGTAGGTCGGTGCCGGATCTCGCCATCCAGCGGGGGAAGATCACCGCCATCTCGCGAGAAAAAAATGCACTACACTAACGAGACTAATGACCAGAGCAGTTGACGTGCCCGGAAACATGAATAACTCACTCAATCAATACACAATGCACCACAACACGTATCGGGAGAAAAGCTGAGTGCTAAAAGTAGTCCTGGTAAAGACAACGCTCCGCTAGGCCATATACCTGAAACCCCATAAGCAGGGGTGTACGATATCCTGTCAGTCATCTCTACGTCATTCACAGTAACAGTGTAGAAAGGAGCAGAGTGCATTTGTTGCGTATTTCTGCTAGTGTATGGCAGGGCGAGCCAGAGCTAGGATTCACTATAGGCAGAATTCCTGCTTTTTTCTGTCTAAATAGACAGATATGATAAATAATTACCCGGGCAACTACAATTGAATTCGTTTTCAAAGTTCCCGTGTAATTTAATCACACGTGTTTCCACTAGTTGGCCTAAATCCATTAAAAGCAATTAGAAACTAGAAGCAGTCACCAATGTTTTAAATAAAATAAGTAACTAATTTTATTATCGGATTTAACCTCAAATATACGCCAGGATACAACAATGGAAATAATGAACAATTTTTTCTTCTGATTTATCGACCAAGGAATCAGCAAAGAGTAATTCCATACTTGATGATCCAATGGCTTCTTCTAAGTAAAGAATAATGATAATAAATGTAAAGAATAATGTTTTAGAAGTAAAGTTAAAAAAGAATGGTGGATGAATGTGTGAGAAAATATGTTTTTTGTATTAACTTTTGTTATTGCAAGTCGAAATATCATTTTAATTAGATATTTCTAGAAAGTTCATAATTAATATTAACAGATTAAGAGTCATAATTTGTCACTAAATTGTAGTTTATTTAGAAATAATAATTATAATAAATAATAATAATAAAAATATTAATATTATTATAGTAAATGTGCATGCGGAGAAATAGATCAACCTGTTACAATGCGTTTCGGCAGTGCCCTATGTATGAATCAGAGAGAAAAAAATGTTAATAATACTTAGATGGTTTTGAATCCTTTTCTATAATGCTCATCCTATTTTTTAAGGAGGCAACCAATGTAGTTATTCTTAAAAGTATTGTCAATTTCTTAATGAAATTAAAAAGTTATATGTAGTTGTTGAATTAGTTTTAGAATTTTATTTTTACGAAAATTCAATACTTGTGAACATTATTATTAATATAACGTATTTAAATTAAAATAATGAAATGAATTCGGTTTTGATCTCACTATAGAAAGAGGTTACGGTTTCGTTATAAAACTAACACAGATCACTGTGCGGCGTGGGCGAAGGAAGGAAAGGGGGGGGGAAAGAGGGCGGAAAGGGGAGCTGAAAGGTCAGAGCAGTCGCCGCGTGGGTGATTTGGTGAAAGGGTCGCAGCATTTCTCTGACAAATTCGTTTCGCTGAAGAGGAACCTCGACAGACGAGACATTTTGATATGCTGTATAGAGCTCTCTTTTCAACGGTAAAATCTTGACGTTTGCTCGCGTATTTTTCACTATATGTTGTGACAGGTTAAATATTCAAGTCATCATGGGTTATAAGACTTATACGCTTTACGTCACTAGGAACGTTTCTAATTTGTAATTTGAATTTTATTTTGCATAGTTCTTTAACTTGCAAGATTCAGTATCTCCTATTTTCAAAAAGACAATAATGATTCTTAGGAGGCACGACAAACAAGGAAGTATAAATTTTGAGGGGTAAGGAAGAGATGACGACGAAGAAAAGGAAACAAATTTAATAATCTGGAGAGGGCAGGAGAAGAAAAGGATATGTGAACTACTGAAACCTTAAGTGAAAGAATTAAAGACACTTTAGGAAGGAAGTGAATAGTAATTCTATCTACACAATTAGGGATAAAAAGCAAGATTATCATCATGACAAATTAAAGAAATAAGTAATCAAATAAAGAAAAGTAGAATTGCTGATAGTGCTGATACCTGTACAACTTTAATTCTAGGGGATTAAGGGAACTTCTGAAGAGGAAATTATTGGTGAAAAGAAGACTTTTTACCCTTCAGAGCAATTAGCGGGCCTCAGAAACCCGGATGTGTTTCTTAATTCTGTAAATAATTTTCCGTTTACATTACAGGTGTGTTCTTTCATGAAACCTTCTCTTATGTTTCTTTTTTAATATGGCAATGAATGATCCAGTAAGCCATGATATTTTTACATATTTTTGAACTTTTCTGTAGATAGTCGTACTTTCCACTAAGTGTGCCTCCGAGGCACGTTAGTCTGTTTTCCTTTAACCGATCATTTAACGTTAAAAAACACATTTATGTTGTTGGAATGTATTCCTTATCATTCCATACTTCGTTATTTACTTGCCGTCAGAGACAAATCATGACCACATAAATATGGAATAAAGAGTCTTTAGTGCGTGCATTCCATGAACAGATTTTCACTAAATGGTAAAATATAGTATGGAAAAAGGAAAGATGAACGTGTTGAAAAAGTTTTGGCATCAAAAAAGGTGAAAGGTTTGGCATGTTTACTGATAACTTTGCAACTGATAACTTTGAGTATCTAAGAGTTTCAAGAGATAAGTTTTTACGTCCATCTTCCTGGGAGAATTTCAAATGAAGAAACTAACATTATGAAATGATACGCAAGAAATGTCATCTGATTTGTAAGATTATAACGGTAGATAATTATGTCCTAGAGTTTTTGGACACTAGCAAAATCATTGGTTATATTGTATAAGTCAGAACAGCAAAATTATCTTCTTACCACAATACATCAGGACCAAAACCAAGTAACGACAAAAAGGAAGCATCAATTATTCTGGCGTATAACAAAACACAGATTGGAATTGGCCTCATGGATACAATAGTCAACAATTACACATCATAAGTCATACTCATCAATTACCCATGAGGTTACTTTATAATAAGATTAACATTTTTGCTTTGAATACGTACATAATCTTCACAAAAATTATTCAACACTAATGTCAGTGGAAAAGAGGTGTATAGTACTAATAGAAGAATATTTCGTGCTAATATGAAAACATGAGTGAGAAACGCTAATATCCACAAAAGTCACTATAAATTCTCTTCAAGTCTTCAGAATTCACAGAAACACAAGTTTGGAAGTCCTGTAGATGATCATTCACAAAGAAAATAAATGAGGAATGGCGAATATTTACAAATATTAATATCGTAGTAAAATTGTTATAAATTCTTTCTATTGTCTTACTTTCTTTCCAAATGCTATTTTTGCACTCAAATCACAATGCTTTGAGTGCAAAAACAAACTTTTACCAGAATATTAAAAATAGTATTTTGTGCTATAGTGGCAAATGAATTGATAAAATTCCTTATTATGCGTTAAATGCTTAAAATACAAGTATATTGAATATAAAAAAACAATGCATTCATTATTTCTTCATTCCGGCTCCCAATTATTCAGAACGATCTTCTAAGGCTCATTAACAGGACAGTTGCAATATCTGAGCTCCATGCATCGAAGAGTTAAAGCATTCATATTCTTTCAAAGCCTTTTCATGAAACTGCACTGAATTAATTGCCACAATATATTTACTGTTCATGAAGAAATAGATTCAAAAATAGTACATAGCTATGTAGCGGTAGTGTTCAGGAAATAGCTTTTTCGATCAACAGTTTATGTAAGCCCATGTGTTCCATAACACGTGTCATGCAGTTTTATAACTGTTTTGTGACGTAAAATAAATAAATAAGTAAATAAAATAAAATAAAATAAAATAAAATAAAATAAATAAGCTTCTAAAGTTCATAGGAAAATACTTTGAAAGCGGTTTTAGAGTGCTTCTTAATCAATTGAACACGTGGAACTTAAAATCTTCAAAGGAACAGCATTGAAGATAGCAATGTTCATTTGAATTACACTCAGCTAAATTTCTGCCATTGATTTATCAGTACGTGTATTAGTTTTCTCAGAATAAATACAATACCTGACAGCCAAATAGTTCAAAGTTTTTAAATCAGTTATGTTGGGCATATACCTTGCGGTGTTATTAGTATTAGTTATTAGTACCAATTGCGGTGACCTTAGCTGTTGAAGCGCCCTTAAACTCAATCAATCAGTACCGAGCCAAACAATGACAATTTTCTCATTTCTTGTTATGATTATTGTAACACGATTAAAAGGGCCACAATTAAAAGGGCGCAGATTATCATCACCAAACGTGATTCGACTAAAAATTTACTGATTTTGACGATACATAGATACAGAGAATGACTTTTTGCACACATTATTTATTGTTCCCAAACTTCACACTAATGCTTCGGATCAAGAGAGTAAAAATTTGGGATGGAGTGTAATTCGAAAATTTATATTCTAGGAATCTCGTAATGCGAGGTACCGTGGCTCCACGTTGCCGAGTCAGGCATGGCAAGGGTGGTAATAGACAACAATGAATATGTAGACCCGAACGCCAAGGAACTGAGGACAGTCACACAACATTCCATAAAGGAAATATCCCCAGAAATCGATACATACAATAATGTCCACTAGAGATCAATAACGGCTAGAAATCACGTTTACTGTTACTGAAAACATTTAGCCTACAAGTCAAACCTAAATTAGTAATATTGCCGCCGAAACAGGTACACTTCGCTGTAGGAGCACGCTACATTATTCAATGTTTATCAGCAAGGGTGATCTCACCGTAACGATGTAATTAGCACTTGAGCGGTAGCTGAAGCGCTGGCCTCCATACCAAAGTGATGCAAACGTGCTGAAACCTCCTAGCTGCTGCTTGAAATGGATGCTGCTGTGTCTGAATCAAATAGCTCTTCGACACCATTAGGTTGCACTTTCGTAGAACCAAACTACCTAGAAAACTTTCGGAAGTATCTTGGAATGCGATAGCGTTGCGGATTTACAGTACGGACAACACCAAGCCTCGTACAACACTAGGGACCACCAGAATTAATTCGGCTAACTTATTCTCTCGTGATAGTCACTAACACAAAAATCACTTTTTTAGAACTGCACACTACGGCAACCCAAACTATTCAACTGCCACAACTACAGTGAGGAAAGGGACGCCGAGACCCGTTCGCAAAGAATTTCCACGTTAATCTGGTGGATCGGGATCCGTAACGTCATCTCGTTCCTGCTGTTCCCGCTTAATTCGAAAGAGTTTGAACAGGTTGAATATTTTCATCAAAAAGAGAAAATATCAACTCCCCATCTATATATCTTTAATAGATTTCCAGAAGGCTTTTGATAAAGTTAACAGAATCTTAAAGTTATGAAAGAGAAAGGTGTTTCACAGCATTTAATCAGCACTACTCAGAGCCTGTATGTTGAAATAATATTATCATTGATTTGGCAAATAACAAAATAACCCTTATTCGGAAGAAATAAATTGTGGAGTAAGGCAAGGATAGCAATGTCACCAACAATTTTTAACGTAAGTTTTGATGATGCCATTCAAAAATGAAAAAAATATCTTAAGGATCATTTTACAGAAAACTTCATAATAGACACACTGCTCTTTGCATGAAAGCCAGATGATTATATCTAATTCTGAAGACAGGCAGTTTACTCTTTGAATCATATTTGTTGGACGTATAATTTAAATGTGTTGATAAGACTAACATAATGGTATTCAAAGAAATAGATTCTTCAAGATCAAAAACAGTAATTGACACTGTTATCTTACAAGTCATCAATTCTAACTATCTAGGTTACAATAACTCATACAGTAATAATAATAATAATAATAATAATAATAATAAATAATGATACAATAAGTAAATTCAACGGAATATATGGTATGATCAAGCAAAATTTCAAAGCAACAAGCAAAGGAAACATCTAAAATTCTATAAAGTAATGGCAACACGCTCCTTTAGAGATTTAAGAAGTGGACTTTAACAAAAAATCAAGCCGGAAGAATTGATGCTGCTGAAATGAAATTTCTGGTGACATACACCTAAAGTAAAAAAAGAAAGACATACGTCAGGAACTAAATATCATTAGTATTCGTGATAAAATCCAAAAAGACCAAGTACATTGGTTGGAACATCTTGAAAGAATGGATGATTGCAAAAGAACTTCTCAACTACAGACCTCAAGGAAGAAGGAATGTGGGGCACCCAAGGAAACCCTGGAGTGATCAATTTTAAATCCCGCATTTAAAATACTTGACACCGAAACAAACCGCTTGGTTTAATACCTGAAGTTGATGATGAGGTTGAAAGTAATCGACTGACTCATCATATAACAAATAAATAAATAAATAAATAAAATAAATAAATAAATAAATAAATAAATAAATAAATAAATAAATAAATAAATAAATAAATAAATAAATAAATAAATAAATAACAAATAAATAAAATAAATAAATAAACAACAAATAAATAAATAAATAAATAAATAAATAAATAAATAAATAAATAAATAAATAAATAAATAAATAAATAAATAAATAAATAAATAAATAAATAAATAAATAAATAAATAAATAAATAAATAAATAAATAAATCTTCTGGGGAGAAAGCCAGGTGACCTCTCCAAAGCAAGCAGTGAGCCTCCGTAACAGCGTCTTGATTGCCGGCTTGTCCCCGTTCTCGGTACGACAACGAGGAGGGTAGCTAGCCCTGGCTGTGGTCACGTGACGGCGCGGAGGCGGCGGGTCGTCCGTCAATGCCGTGCGTCGGGGCGGCGGCGACGCCTTCGCGGCGACGCGTGCGGACAGCGGGAGCAGCACAGGCCCCGGGCCGGCGCTATTAACGCGATTAACGACCTGAATTACGACTTCGCGAGACGAGCCATAAAGCAGAGAGGCGGTCGCACGGCCACAGTGGGGCGAAACGCGCGTGGGACGTGGTTGCTGACGGGACCAGCCGAGGTGGCTCAGGGTCTCAAGTACTGCCTCTGACCCGGAGAGCCTAGGAGTCTAATCCCGAAATTGGAAGGATTTTCGACAATAGCTACACAGTTAGGTTGAATTCAGTCTGCAGAGGTCTTCTAGCGGGTGGCTGCTCTGATCGGTAGTTTTTCCGATCAAGATGCCAGACGCATGTCGGGGCAGTATCACCGGGAGTGGTATCTCAGTGCATCAACTAATGTCACTGCACCGCCTCTGACCGGGAGGTCCTAGGTTCCCACTCCCCACGGCGGCAGGAATTTCGACACTAGCTTTCTAGCTAGGTCGAATTCAGTCGCTGTCTGGAGGAGAATTCTAGCGGCCGGCTGATCTGATCGGTAGTTTTCCGTGGTTTCTCCGATCAACACCAGGCGAATGCCGGAGCACTACCCTAACAAACGGGCCACGGACCGCGCGCGATCATTCCTTCCTCTTCCTTGTCCTATCCTCTCTCCTTAAGCACACACACTTACACTAACATGCACTACACCACCACATATTCCGGGAGGCCGGTCAGGAGCTTAGAGCTTGTCCCGGCTGGGGCGGTGCCCCGCTGGTGGGAGAGTCCTGGTTAGGGGGAAACCTCAGTAGCCGACGGTAGGTCGGCACCGGATCTCGCCACCCAGCGGGGGAAGATCACTGCCCTCTCCCGAGAAAAAAGGGTGCACTACACTAACGGGACTAATGACCGAAGCACCTGACGCGCCCGGAAACACGAAAAAATCAATCAATCATTCAATCGGTGCAGTATCCTAACAAACGCGCTAGATCTTTCCTTCCTCTTCATTGTTCTATCCTCACCACTTATACTAAAGTGCATTACACTACCACACACGTCACGAGACCGGTCAGGAACGTGGAGCTTGTCCAGCCTGGAGCGATTCCCTGCTTCTGGGAGATACCTGGTTGGGAAAACCCCGCTAGTTGACGGCAGGTCGATGCCAGTTCTCGACATCCTGTGAGGGAAGAACACCGCCACATCCCGATGAAAAGGGGCACTATACTTACGGGAATAATGACCTCAGTACTTGGGATGCCTGAAATCACCAATCAATGGATGTGTAGGACGGCGCTCACGTTTAATCTCACGTTCCAGCCTGGAGGGATTAGTTGTAATGATTGTTCACATTTTCGGGAGTAATGACCATAGCAGGTAAAAGACCGGAAAATACTAAAAAATCAATCAGTCTTCTGGAAACCGCTGCTGTTGCCTGCATTCAATCGCTCACAAAGCCATTAGGAAATGTGGAGGCGAAATAGAATTCTCGTTAGCTTTTTCCTCCATTTCCCCTGCCCCTCATTCTAATGAAACTCCATCTTCATTACGGCAATGATCTACTCGCTTGATTGTTAGTCATTGGGCTCAATAATATCAGATCCTTTAACAAAACTCAGGGCTACTAAACTGCATCAAGTAAATAAATAAAAAATAACCAACTGAAATATTCAAGCATGCTCTTCATCAAACACATGCATACTTACCATATACATGCAGATATACCAATAATCTGCCCAAATACACACTTCTACAAACATACAAAGGTAAAATTTCACCTGTCGTCTTCTGAAATACAATACACAGTGTGGTCTTTATTGTTAGTATTTATTGGAATATTAGATATCATAATCATATATTTCTACGTTTACCATTTTACCAGCTCTTAGCAAGTAATTTTGTATTCACCATTCCTGGAAGTGCCAATGTTTATTTTCTTGAAGGCGCCTGCTGCTGCAAACATAAAGTTTGCAATAGGCTGCTCCAGGACAGAACGCGCAACTCTCCAGATTAAGGTTGTTCCCGCGATTAAGAAACACTACCTTTTCGAAAGCACATTGACGCAGTCAATGTCCATGTGTCAGTGTTAATATTACGTAAAGTTATCAGACACGTCAAAACTTTCAAAAAATATCATCCTCTAACATGTTTTCAATCACACTGAACCTATTAATTTTCAGGTCGTGGCAGATTACTGTAACAGCCAACGTCTGTCCTCCAGTCAGATGAATATACAGAGGAAACCTGACTCATTATTACAGATCGTAATTTTGGAATCTAAACTTTTCTATCGTATGCATCTAAAAGAGATTTTTAGGTTAGCGAACGAAAATGAAAAACATTGCTTTGCGTCCGTCGTAACGCAGCAGGGGTTCAGAAGGACACACGAATGGGCTGCAGTGGCGTCTGCTACCAACAGCGTCCGTTGCTCTCGGACGCATGTCAACTGACCGTTGCCAACGGATGCACAGCTTGCAGAGCACATGGAGAACTATAGGTTGATCCGCGTCAAACTAGCAGTACAAGTTTTTTCTTTCATAAAATTAAGTTTCGACATTGAAAGGTTAATAAATGAATTGCGCACTCAAGCACTTCTTCTGGTGGTAAATAACACTTCACATTTGTCTTATATTATGAACATGTAATTTTGAGAATAATTCTCTGAACGAAGGTTCAACATTGAAAAAAATAAACTCTCATTGTCATTGAATAATTTCTGGAAGATTATGTAAAAATGTTCCTTTCAAAAGCTGATCGCTATCAATGAGATGAACCAATCATCTCCTTTTTATCTTTTCTTTATATATATATATATATATATATATATATATATATATATATATATGTATATCATTCCAATATAACACACATTAGCTAACTTTGAGGCATTTATATTTGCTAGTACAAGACCGGAATAAATGACGTCCGTTGCGCGGCGAATCGTCCCATGCGGCCTGACAAACAACGGACGTCAACGTATGGTTTACAACACTCGTGTGTTACTTCAACGGGTAAAACTAGGCTGTATAATTTTTAAAACAGTCACATACATTTGCACTTGAAAATAACTTTTCATGTTTGACTCCCTTTGTGGCAATTTCCTTCCAACGGTTTAATTAAAAATGCAGTGTCCCTTCGCCTCGTACGCAAAGTTATGCGTCCTAATTGGAGCGCACTGGCGAAGTAATACTCAACCAAGCAGCTCGTGCGTTCAACCCCGCAGTAGTCGCGCGCAGACTTTCAAATAGCACGATTTCCTTTATCTTTTTAATATCTTTGACCGTACCGAAGGGCAAGCGTGAGAGTTATGGGCAAGCTTACCAGAAGAAATAAAAGAGGTCATCTTCGTCAACATATTAGCTTTATTAAGATAGCCGGCTTCCGACGGCTTTCGACGGCTTTGCCGTCATCGTCAGTCTCTGGGCAGTGGCACAGTCGACCGACTTTTGCCGAAAGCAGCGAGACTGATGAGGACGGCAAATCCGTCGAAAGCCGGCTATCTTAATTATTAAAATGTTGATATATTAAGATGTAGATTTATTAATATGTTGACGAAGATGACCTCTTTTATTTCTTGTTATAAGAACGTCAACAACGCCAAAACAGAATTCACACAAGCTTACTAGAGTTTGCGGACACTGCAGAACAACAGGCGCGAGATTTAAAAGTAATGATTGTATACATTGCTGCAAAGCGGTAGTTCATCACTGAAAAGCTGGCCCATAACAGTCTGTTTTAGAAGTCAGTTGACAGATATTGCCCAAAATTTAGCTATATTAATTACCATTTCTTCTACTAAAGCAAACAATTGATTTTCTAAAATTTACTAATACATCAGTCGGATTGTAAATTGACAGTAAAATTGAACACTTTGAACCGGAAGTGTCTTGATGTGGTAGCTGTGTGCATTTAAGAGAGCAATAATTACAATATCATTCTAGGTTCAGGTTAGGAGAATTAACAGGCAAAGATTGTCTGTTAAGTGCTCTCCGCCAAAAAGCGAGAATTGTTAGTTCATGAAGACTTGTTAATTTATTTCACATCATTGACATATATATGTACAACAAGCAGCTGAATAAATAAAACAACACAAAAAAAACAATGGAAGAAATTTGTCATTAAAACATATTCCTGTCCATTGGCAAAAATGTATATACAAGGAAGAATTTAAAAGAAAAATAAATATGAAATAACAATGATTAGTAAAGAATATAATCAGAATTCAAATCCAGATTGTTTGATGGAACAAATCTGGCAAACATACCATCCTATGTACCCACTGATCTACACTTTACACTGTTTCAACTTTCGCGTGTACACTGTTTCTGAATTTGGAGGGAAAATAAGAGCGGAGTCAGGGGAATTTCCCCCGTGCTCGCAGAAGCGCTGGAGTTTCTAGACAGGCGAGTATCTCATGTGGACGCGGTGTGATATGTCTACGTAAACAGTAGTTTTAAACAATTTTTTTAGTATCTGTTGCATCTGTGCAGAGATATAGGATTCGCAATCCAGCGAGACTACTAGCGCTTTTTTTTTTACCCAGGCTACGTATACGTATGAGAAAAAATTGATATGCGAGTAAAAATGAATAAAATATTTAAACAAATGGGTGTGGTGTACGTTTTCAGTTCATTTTTGAATATTGAATGATCTTTTAAACATGATTGTTAAAAAATTCACAAAAATGTTATATTGACATTGAAACGCATTTTCAGTTATAACTAAAAAATTGGCCTTCCATCATTATTAATCATTCATTAAAATATATTTAACATTTCATAGGTTTTTCTTAATAGATATTGTGATGATCCCGTCATGCAAAAAGAAACATTATAAACATTTTTTTAGTAATGGTTCCATGGGAGGAGAGCGCCGTCAAGTGTTTTTGAAGCATGACGAGCGGCGAGAAATCGCATTTAGAAATTGAAAGAATATTCGTGTACGAGTCAAAAGAATACTAATATATAGACATTTGGAAATTATACGAATTTAAAAACATTTAGTTGTATAATTAGTAGAGGGAATTGAAATGGAAAGTGATAAATAGCAAGGGAGAACCAGAACTGTTTTTTTTAAGGAAGTACTTGAAAAAGTCGAGGGTGGTCAGAGACGATGATTAGCCGTCGCAAGGCACGTGACGAGACGTGGTATGCGGTGAATTCTAATATACAGTTTTGCTGTGGAGGTATAGTGCTGGGTTATTCGTGAAGAAAATGGATGGAATTGGAATGTGTGGTCGCAAGAAGGTTTGTGGAAACGAATGCGGCCGTGAGTGTACAGCAGCAGCAACTCTACAAAGGGAAGTGAAAAAAACGTTTTGACATTTTTTTTGTTTTGTGTAGCAAGACCAAATTTAAAATACATTGTAGGACAAAAATTGTGAAATTGTGGTTGGAAGCAACAATAGATCCTAATAATGAGTAATAATAGTAATTTGAAGGTAATCGCAATAATAAATTAATGAAAGTAATTAAAAATATTTAGTATTAATTAACAGTGTCGTTAACTTAAAAAATTGTGATTGTTGTATTTTTCTTTGGCTCAAGTAATCATTTAAATGATTACAAGGAATAAACGCAGTTGTGGTTATTCGACTATGGTAACAAATTTCAAATTTTTATTTTTAATTAATGAGAATTAGTCCCTACAATAATAATAGTGTTATTTACGGTTTCCAGTATGGGCTGGTTCTATGTACCATTGACATAAATTCGTTGACGTGACTTCCCATTACACATGACGAGCTAGTAAACAGGATAATGGTTCCAGAAGATCTTGGGAGAGATTGATGGTAATGTAATATTGTTATTGTGATAGGAGATAAGAATAATAGGAACCATGACAATATAGTATATCTATTCAGACTCTCTACCTTACTTTAATCCACTTTCGGTAACGTGCGAACTCGCTTTGCACTGCAACTACTGACGTTTCAAAATACGGCGCAACTACTACGAGTATATAGATAAGGAGCAGTGCAGACACATTTCCCGAAGTTGTTTTTTTTCGCAGGGAGAGAGAATAACGTTTACACAGGTAGAAGCTGAGTAATCTTCCCCGGAATTCAGTCAGAAGTTTCTGCGCAGGTACTATTTCGCACGGACTGTAGGATTTGGACTGTGCTACCCGTGCTTTCTGGCACAAACTCCGCACCTTGACTCAACATTCAATCTCGACTTCTTCAGATTTATAGAACCGGGAAGCATACTGGCACCTGTGACGAAATCTGTAGTGGAAACTGTACTGGCAACTTGACCGACAACTGGCCTGCCAACTATGTTCGCTACTGAACTTGGAAACTGGACTAATCACTTTACTGACAATTGGAAAAGCAACTGCACTGGTAACTGTTCTGCCAACTGTTGCAGAATAGACTAGGAACCGTACTGGCGACAGTTCAGGCAGCTGTACTTTAAACTAGATTGATAACTGATCTTGTAAAACTACCCTGGTGTTTGTGAAAATTGCGACACAAGAAGGAGACATGCTATTACTTTGAGATTTATTACACAGAATAGGACTATCACAATATAGAAATGATTAGAATTTCATAACTGTACCTGCATTTGACTTTGAGTACTTAGTACGGTGTGAGGCCGCTACGCGCTGCTCTCAGAGCCTCTAGACGTCGTGGCGTGGATTCAAAGGAAGTCTAGATATGCTGCTGAGGAACAAACTGCCACGCGGTTTCTATGCGTGACCACGCAGCATCGACAGTGACTGCAGGAGGACCAAAACGAACAAGTTACGTACTGATTATATTACAGACATGTTTGATGAGTGACATGGGCAAACGTGCATATCAGGGAAGCAGAGGTATCCGTCGTTCTTTGCAGAAAACTTTCACACCTTCCTTCCCTCATGCGGTCTAGCATCCTGCTGTTGAAATATGGCGTATGGAGCTGCTTGTAGAAGGAGGAGTACCTCGGGCTTTAAACCTCTCTGATGTAGCGGTTGCTGTTTATATTGCCCTCAATAGTGTGAGACGACATCGCACATTGTAGCCAATAGCGCCGCAAACCATCCCTCTGCGCTTGTCCACCATGGCGCGGGACAAAGCAGGCTGGCAGATCGCGATCACCACTGTAGCGTCGAACTCGAATGCGGCCAACGCTGTACCAAATCAAATAAATAACAAATAAATAACAAATAAATAAATAAATAAATAAATAAATAAATAAATTAAATAACAAATAAATAACTAAATAAATAAATAAATTAACAAATAAATAAATAAATAAATAAATAAATAAATAAATAAATAAATAAATAAATAAATAAATAAATAAATAAATAAATAAATAAATAAATTTAAACTGCAATCGAGTGTATCCCGGTGCCAATTAATTACATAAATAAGATAATAAATGTCATGCAAATAATATAATAATGGTAATAATAATAATGCTGAAATAATATTAACAATAATAATAATAATAATAATAATAATAATAATAATAACAATAATAACAACAATAATAATAATAATAATAATAATAATAATAATAATAATAATTACACAATAATGATGATTCTTAAAACATTAAATTTCATGAAAAAGAAAAGAAACGTCTATCATCTATAGCCGCACTGAGTGTTTATACAATGAAGATCGCATTGCACTGTCCTAAACTTCACTTCACTTTACTTCACTATTACAGCAAAAACACTTCCTTCATTTTTTTCTTCTTTACACTGCACGACACCTCACATCACTGCATAATTTAATATTTTTAGTTAATGCCCTCATCAACTTAGAAATACGTAAATTAATTTCCTAACTGGTTGAGCACTTCGGGGAAAGATTTCAAAGGTTTTTGCAGCCAATCTATCCCGATCTCTTATCGTTCGATTTATGGAAGAAAATTTCCCGACATCCGCTCTCTGCGGTCTTAAATCTATTTTGTCCCTGTGATCCCCTCTACGTAGGAATACTTAACCGCCGTTTAATTTCTTTTCAAGCTAGATGACCGCTATAAGCTTTATACAAATTGAAGCATTGCAGTGTTCCAAAGTCGATCCAAGACTGAACAATGCCGTTCTGTTTATTACAGCTATGCAGGTTAGATATCAGTCATCTTGCGCTGTGGTTACATTGTATTGTCCAGTACCTGCTCGTCGCTGTACACGACCCTCCTCTACCCGCTGGTTCCACACACGCATCTCTGTCGTAGCAGCGCGTCCTGTTCGAGGCGCAATGTCACGGTGCGACAAACCCGCTTCCCGGAGACCGATATTCTGCCGCGTTCAATCTCACTCAGATGGTACTGGGAGCGGTGGCTCAGTGCATTAACTGATGTTACTGCATCGCCTCTGACCGGGAGGTCCTAGGTTCGAACCTGACCGCGACAGGATTTTCGACACTAGCTTTTCAGCTAGGTCCAATTCAGTCACTGCCTGGAGGAGAATTCTAGCGGTCGACTGCTCTGATCGATAGTTTTCCGTGGTTTCTCCGAACAACAGCAGGCGAATGCTGGAGCAGTACCTTACCAAACGGGCAACGGAGCGCGCGCGATCTTTCCTTCCTCATCCTCGTCCAATCCTCTGCCTCTTACACACACACTTACACTAACATGCACTACACTACCACATATTCCGGGAGACCGGTCGGGAGAGTCCTGGTTAGGGGGAAACCCCACTAGCCGACGGTAGGTCGGTGCCGGATCTCGCCATCCAGCGGGGGAAGATCACCGCCATCTCCCGAGAATAAAACATGCACTATACTAACGGGACTAATGACCAATGCAGTTGACGCGCCCGGAAACACGAAAAAAACAAACCAAACCAATCACTCAGATGGTGATTTTGCCTCACGTCGTTGGACGGCTCTGTACCAACTGAGAGTTGCATAACATTGACCTTACCTGTCATACAAAGGAGGGAGATTCTCAGCCAACGTGCACGTCATCTCTATACCAATTTAATCACTTCTTATGGATACACTGATCAACACATCCACCGATTTTTAGGTGATTCCGACCATTTCTTCTTCCCATTTTCACGAACAGCCGTTTTTATTTGCCGCTGTACATGGCCATCTGGCCTGATAAATGAACTGGTAACGAAACTAGCAACAGGACAGGTCACTTTACTAGAAATTTCACTGGTAAGGCAACATCTCTGGCAACTGCGCTGGTAACTGAACTGGCAAGTCGAGAAAGCAACTGGATTGCTTCCAAACGTCCTATGTCGCGAGCCTGCGAAGTCATGCGGGACACACGGTTGGTACTACTGCAAATTTCGAGGAGGTTGTGAGTGTTGGAGGTTTGCTTCCGCTTGGGCACACCACTAGCCTTTGCAGATAATCAGATAGTCACCCAGTCTGCCACCGATGCTGCTGGGTCACACGATAATGCTTCAGTACATGCGTATTTTGTGTGTAATAATATATTTATGCACCAAGGGCGTCATAAGGGTTTAAATAGTCCAGTGGTAACTAAATCCAGAGAACCTTTGCCCCGAGACATTAACATCTTTTTCACGGAATCAAGGACCCACAAAACATTGATTTGTGACCAAATGTCGAAATCGATTTTTGTATCATCACATACAATTTTCTCCACAAAAACGAGAACCAAGAGAAGAGTCACTAGATAACAACTGATTACGTCTCTTCAGTGCCTTGGACCGGGAGGTTCTAGAATTCGAGTCCCGATGGTGGTAGAATATTCGACACTAGCTAGATAAATAACTCGAATTCATCCACGCTGTCCAGAGGAGAATTCAGTGCAGTACCTTGTATCGAGAGGTTCAAGTATTTGTTGGTGGTAGAATTTTAGACACTAGCTAGATAAATAAATTGAATTCAGCTACGCCGTCCGAAGGAGAAATCTAGCGGCTCAGATTCGGTTTTCCGGGTAATCTGCGATCAACCTCAGGCGAATGCCCGAGGAACCCTTTTCAAACGGGCCACAGAACGCGCGCAATATTTCCTCTCTGACCCGGCGGGAGAGTGATTTTCCGTTGATGGGAAAATCTTGGAAGTCGACATGCAGAGAGGCGCCGTATTTCACCTTCCAGCCAGTACATGTCACCCACGATAAAATCATGCACTACACATACAGGACTAATGACCAGAGTAGTTGACGCGCCCGGAAACACAAAAACGAGTAAGTAAAAAACCGGATTCAGGATTCGCTTTAACGTTTTTTATCTCGTAGCCGCTAGTTTCGCCCACTGTGCAGCGTGA
The DNA here is from genome assembly GCA_964035755.1 of Teleogryllus oceanicus. Lineage (NCBI taxonomy): Eukaryota > Metazoa > Arthropoda > Insecta > Orthoptera > Gryllidae > Teleogryllus > Teleogryllus oceanicus. Next base: position 59,531,720 of record CAXIVR010000011.1, read on the forward strand.
AGCCGCCCTGTTGCGTTTCGGCGAAGGAATTCCATGACGTTTACGAGGCGCCGGGTTGAGGGCCATGTCACTCCAAGCGTCGCTTCCCCTCCCCCCTCCCCATCCCCACGCACCAATCATCGGAAGTGGCGGAGGGTGGAGGGGGGAGGAGAGGGGAGGGGAGGTGTTCCTGAGGTCGATGGCGTCGCAACAGTTGCCGCTCGCGTCGACGGACAGCAGGAGTGTTATGCTCTGGTAAGCGGGAACCTGCAAGAGCAGTTTTCCGCAGGTTGCGCGTAACGTTCGGATAGATAGCAGGGAAATCGTAAATACCTTGATGTTGAAAATACTTAGGATACGGAATAATATATACAGCCCTTGCCCAAATAATTGTGACCACCAGCAAATTTTATAATAGTTCTTTTTTACTTTTCCCTAATTTTATAAGGTAAAAGTAGTAAGCATCTCAATTAGTATTTTTCAGTAGTGGCAACTCTCATGAATATATTGCAAAAAATTATTCTTTTTGACATCATTGACTCTTGGGGAAATCACATTGATTTTATGAGTGAAAGCCCGCATAATATTCTCGTGCAATATTTGTTATACTGCAGTAAGTGCGAACGGTTTTGGTACCCTTGTCTATAATTTATTAATATAAAATATATCTTATGGAGATCGGACAAGGAAGTAGAAGGAAATTTCACGTGCGGCCGTAGTTTGTTTGGGTACAACTTCGATATTCATTAGTATTGATAAGAGAAACCGTGGGAAACAACCAATCAGAGCAGCTCTAGAATTCTCCTCCAGACGGCCGTTGACGCCGTCCTAGCAATCCACAAACAATCTTCACTTCGACGGGTCTCGAACTCTAGGACCTCTGGTTTAGAGGCACGGGAATGGTCATCGTTGATGCCCTGAGCCACCTTGGCCGGTGAATGAGACTAACGGGGAAATTGCAAAAAAAACAGCTACTCATCAATGTGCCTTTTGGACACTAGCTAGGATGCAAGACCTAGTTAGGCAGCTAGGTCAAAAGCAGTCACTGTCTAGAGCAGATTCCGGCTGCTCTGATCGGTGTTTTTTTGTGGTTTCTCCGATCAGAACTAGACCAATGTCCAAAAGAATACGCTTACAAACGGGCTATGGCCAGTGCGCGAACTTTCCTTCCTGTTCCTTGTCCTCTCCTCACCCCTTACTTTCACACACTCGCACTACAGTACCACACTTGTCGAGATACGAGTCAAGAGTTTAGAGCTGCTCCCGGATGGGTTACTGCCCCGGTGGCAGGAAATTAAGCTGACTTGTAAGACGGCGCCCAATTTTGTCCTCCAGCGGGCGAAGATCACCGCCACCTCCCGCGACAAATGCACTGCACTTACGAGACTAATGACCTGAGCAGTTGACGCTCCCGAAAGCACCAATACAGCATTTAAGCGCACACAGCACGCACATGATTTTATTGTATACACGCTGCATTTCGGACTCTACTTGTGAACTGTCATAATAATGAACTGCCTCAAATAAGTTTGGTATCTAGAACACGGTAGTTTGACTTATTGAGTGGTTACTGTTCCTCTTGCGGTTTTTACTCTGTTTCTAACTAATCTGCCACTTCCTGGTGGGCAACAGTTGAAGTATTTACTATGTTATTTATTTATGGAAGGGTTAAGAAGGATCCTGAATACGGTGACTAATCACAGACTCTTTTTTGTTTGTTTTTTAAGTTTGGGCAAAGAAACGTAGCTTAGTTGATTTTTGTCTTTGAATGCTCTTCTCTTCAAATATATTACTACAATAACCCAACTTTCGTAATTCTCAATTTAAAAATCGTGAATCCTATAGAGAATATATTATTAATTGAAATTGCAAAATAAAAAAAATAGAATGCAAATTAATGTCATAAGCCGTAGAATCACTGGTTCAATCAAACTAGGTATTCCCCAGTTTTGTTCTAAGAATACTTATTATCCAATTATTCGTTCCAATTTTCCTTTCTCAATTTGGCTTACCTCTTCATTAACATTTTTGAAATTAGATTTCGTGATCGTACGTACTCAAGTATTCTTTTCCACTACATTGCGGAATGTAATTCTGAGCAGGTAACGAATAGGAAAGGGATGGAACGAACTGTTCGACTAAATAAGGTAATAAAAATCACACTATCAAACCGAGCAATTAAAAAAGGTTTTAAAACTGGCAATGACGAAAATTACGCAACAGTAGTAATATTAGTCAGGATATTTTCCATTAATGTCTCAGTTTTATTGTGGATGTTAAACGTCACTAACAACCTCAGTTTATTGCCCACTAACATAATACCCAGTGTTGCCCCAGGTTTCTTCATATCCAGTCCTTATAAAGCGGAAAACGTTTTGGAGGGTACATTTTGTGTAAAGATTGGTGTTTAAGAATACTATTTATAATGACATTGGTTCAAATTTTAAGAAAATACTATACATTTTTCATTTTATTGTACAATAATTAGCTATCATATTAAACATTTGTACCTTACGGACTATTACTGGCCTATAGCGAATCTATTAGATTATTGTTAAAGTATGTTTTATTGGCAGTAAAACAAATGTTCTCGGAGCCAAAACACACATTAAAGAGACAAAATGTAAAATAACATTACAATTGTGAAAATAAGGAAAATATTAACTAGTATATAAGAAAGGACAATTATTTCAATATATGATAAAAATCTGATGACATAAAATATATAACATAATTAAGAGAATTCAATGTATTACGTAAAATAAACAAATGTGGTCTGAGGCAATGGCAAGTCTCAGTGTGATGACTGATCGACAAGAATTGCAATAATTACTTCAACACAATAAATAATATAATTAAAAAATAAATCAATGCAATAATTGGAAAATTTAAACATTAAAAATATAATAAAATATAGTAAAAGGTTCATTACAGGGCAAGACAAAATGTATTATAAGCAATACGAATTAAACTTAAAGAGGTATGAATTGAAATCAGAAAGAAGAAAGTAAAAAAAGGTAAAATGACAAAATAACAAAAACCATGCATTAGCGATAGTTATCGTGTATGAATTCTGTAGCCCTCCAACGAAACGTTGAGAAATTTAAAACCTTATGTTATTCGAGTGTTCCTATTAAAATAAGCTCAAAAATAGCGACACGAAGCCTCAAATCGAGCTGTACGATGCATAGGCAGAACCAGTGTAGTACCATCATTACGCAAAACTCAAAACGTTCTCTCGGTTGAGTAAGAAAAAACTTGCAGATTCTCACGAATATATAAGCGTTGTTCAAACTTCAAAAAATAAAAATAAAAAGGCAAAGATGATACAGCCAACGTTGATTTATTGTCACCCAACCAGAGCGTGATCTACATGCTAAAATGTGGAGAGTATTTGCTAACGATGTAGCTAAATTTCAAGCAAGCATTCTGCATAAGTTGTATTCTGTGCAAAGATATTTGTATACGACCGAGTATGTAAACTATATCACAGTAATCGAAAAAAGAAAGAACAAGTGATTAACGTAGTCTAAGATTTACATTTCAGCATATAATTCGTCTAGATATTTTATGCTAAGTGTAGCGAAATTAAAACAAAGTGAAAAAAATTAAGTAGATTATTACAATGAGTATTTTCATATTTTTGATATTTTTTGGTTTGTTTGATACATTATAAGATTTATGAGGAGTTAAAAAATACTAGAAAATTATTTCTACCATTATAAATTTTCAGTTTAAAATTCGAGGCTGTCTTGCATGTTTCTGAGTGACTGGGTGGTTTAAAGGGCATTTATCTGTAATTTTTCCCGACTTCCCAGTCATTTAACGAAACTGTAGACACTTTGTACATGGCCAGAGGCAGCTTAGTTTTATCTCAATTTATGCGCGCATAAGAAATTATTAATATATACGTGACCTTTCCAAATTATTATTGGATAACTTGTAAACAACAGAATTATTTTTCATATTAAATACATTTACAGTAACTAATTTTAAATGAGAAATTTTTGGAAAACATTGTAGTGTTTTTTAAATTCCCAAATTATTTTATATCATCTGTTATCAAAAAATGGTGCTCGAAATGTTTCACCTCCATCTATATGGGACATGAACGTTTTAAATTTTTAAGTGTAAATTTCGTGCGTTTCAATGGTGATCCAACAGTGGCTATGCGTCTTCATTAGATTTGGATTTATGTTTGTGAGTTTTCTTTCACTCCATAAAACACTTCAGGATTTTCTTTATGCGTCATCTGGGGGGAAGGGAATAGTGTAATACTCTTTCCATGCGCTTGCCGTAAAATTAAGCTTACATTTTCCTCCCGATATGTGCAAATGCGTGGATTAAATGTTTCCAGCGGAATGGAAATGCACAAGTACTCTACAATTGGCTAGCATCCAATAGAAAGATATTTAAAAAGTGTAAGTAAAAGTTATTACAGTAAAAATCGTTGCCAGCAGACATTGTCGTCACCTTCCATCATGGAAAAGGGTTTATCGGTATCGCTTGTGACAAACTAAAACTTTACCCGTCAAATGCATTCATTTTCGCCGATGTCTACGATTTAGTATTCTTGTAAGCGTTCCATTTTCAATAATACTAATTTCAAATAATATTGTAAATTAATGAAGGTCATGAAAATGTTTATTTTACCTAAAATATTAATAACGCATTTTAATAGTTACTTGGAGTCGCCGTGGATCTTCATTTGTAACTGAGATTGACAGAACATGCTACTTTTTTTAACGATAAGTTAAAAGCTTGTTTTCATACGCAGGCATAACGTTGATACTCAAACCTCAGTTACTTGGGTCCACCTTTTTTTGACAATTCAGATAGACTATGCCAATTTATTACCTAAGTTTCTACATTATAAGAAATTGCACATCATCTTACGGTGTAGACCAGGGAAGTACATTGACACTGAATGATCAATGACTTCAGTTATGACTGCTTCATTTCTCTCTGTCAGAATAGTGGAATCAAACTTGATGGATCTTAACAAGAATTTAAAATTAGAGCAATGCTGCCAAGAAGATAAAGAGAAAACAGAATTAATTTTTAATTAGCGTTCCTTGTAAACAAGTTTCGTGGAGCTTTGAGGAAATTGTAAATGAAATTACGCAGAACTTAATTAAATTTTTCGTAATATAGAACGAGACTAAAAACTTGGTATTTGTACGTCCTTGTTCTTCACTGAATCTTCTTCTTTTCAGGATCTCTTGGCCTCGAGGTGCTGGGAAAAATTTCTTAAATCCTTTTAGGCACGTTTTTTTCTCCTTTTTGCTTGGATTTGTATTACTTTTTCTTCACATGCGTTTTGTATTTTTTTCTCTAGCTTTCTTCCCCCTTTTTCTGAAAATAGACAATTGTGTGTTGAGGATATTAGTATGTAAATGAATTGAGATAATTGAAAATGTAAATATAAAGTGCTGTTAGTTGAAAGTAATTTCAAGATTTGTTTTTCAAATTGAACGAAAAAATATTCTCGTCTTAAATTAGACTAAGAAGGTATTTCTCGAATGTAAGTGGGCTGATTATTTGCGAGGGCGAAAAATAAATCGACGAGTGTTAGCAGAGTCGATTAACCAGCCAAGTGATTAAAAGCAACTACGTTTTGTCAATTACTATGGGCCTGTAGAAGAAATAATGCTGATGAACAAAAACACACAAAATGATTCCACAAAAACACATGCTGAAGAACAACAAAGTACTCTTGTATACATAACACTACATTAAACTAAATATTATAACACTACAGTCTTCACACTTTTTTCAATAATATGATATAATATGTATGCAATAAAGCAGTTTTTTTCATATCAAGAGTATGAAAACAAGGTTGTTCTATAATGTGAATAGCTAATTATTAATGTCGGACGGCTTCTTTGTTATAGCCTTCCTCTCCCATCACGCTGCGTGCATAGTAACATACCGAGCCTGAGAATTTGGTCGGTATGCACAGTATGGGAATAGAATAATACAATTAAATATTTGCGTTTTTCAGTCAAAATTGAAATTGTTTCATTGTTTTTTTAAGTTTTTTTATTTTACTGAGATTCTGAGTATATATCGAAGGCATATACGAGGTCTAACTTTAAAGGTCATACGCTCAATAGATTTCTGTTAATTTCTGCGTACATTGGAAATAAGTAATACATAGATACAATGTTTTATTGTAGTCCCTCCTTTTAATTATTATAATTTACATATCTCACACAATTTTAAGTAAGTTATAGTATTTCATATTAAATCGGTCATCATAATGGTTACTACATGATTACTAGTGTAGTAAGTAAACGTAGAAAATCACGCAGAATATTTGCTATCAAAGGTTCCTAACCTTCGCGGCAGCGATGCTCCGAAGCAACATGTATTTCTTGGGGCTCTTATGGAGGAACGAGAACTTTAATTGCTTTGTCGCTTCCAGGCAATGTAAAGTTGATTATTTGACATGCGAACGGTCGATTGAGTTCCGCTCCCTAGCACCAGATCGCATTCCCGTAGTATTGTGTGCAATTATTTCGAACTGCTTCGCACCGGCTGTTAATTTTCGTTCCTACGTTCCAGTGTTTTTACGTAGCTTTGACATTATTGAATGTGATACTGTAAAGGAGTATTGCAAGACACGTTTTACTTATTTTATGAGAAGAAATAGTGCTTCTAATTATGTGTAGTTCTTCTAACATACTTTGCTTGTGTACCATATGTGATATTTGTTGACCTGCCACACACACACGCGCGCGCGCACACACACACACACACACACACACACACACACACACACACACACACACACACACACACACACACACACACACACACACATATATATATATATTTGATATTTGGAATCACAGCAGCCAGTAAGATATGAATCCAGCTTCATTCTATAGTACAAGGAAGCAAGGAGAGGTGTATCTACCACCAATGAATGTAGTCGTATCTGATTCTGAGGCGCCACATGACTCACAAACGGAAATACAAACGGAAGAACCAGCACTTGAAAAGTTACGAAACAAGTAATTCTAGGGATGTTCAGACCAACATTAGTCCCGGCGATGCGGTTGCAGGATTTTCGACTCTAGTTACGTATCTAGGTCGAATTCAACCACTGTCTGGAGGAGAATGCTAGAGTCCGCCTGCTCTCATTAGGAGTTGTACGTGCTTTTTCCGATTAACACGGGAGTGCCCGGGTACTCACGCCAAGGTATTTCTCAGATATACCTGCAACATTTTGTAAATGCGTTTGATCTGAAGGTCCATTTACTCAAACACATATATTATTCAGTTTGTACATGTCCCTGCATGCAATAATTAATTAATCTTATTCAGCAGAATTTTTGTTTGAATAGTTATTGATGAGAATGGTAACCATTGACAAAATACACGAAAACAAATCATTAAATATCGTAATCCTATTAAATAAAAGTTCCTCAAATTATTTTGTCATGTGTTAAACAAATATATATTTTACTTTTTCACAAAAATATTAGAAAATCTTTATCTTTTTTTCTATTTTGCAAGGTTCCCATTTTTTTCATTTCCTTTCTGACATCGTCTGCACGTCTTTCTCTTTGGTATGAAATTGTTACAGTTGATTGTAGATAAGGTAAATTATTACATTTACCGAATAGAAACTTGTCATAGACACGGTTGAAACTTATGCCGTGATACGTACCGCTCAGGCCAAGAGTTCACAATACACTGACGACATTGCTCCCAGCGTATACGACGGCTATCGCGCAGCGCAGCGATCAAGTTTGAACATGCTCTTGGGAAGTTTTTTTTGATTTTGAATTTTGTGCATGAAGACCCTTAGTGAGATCGGCAGCAATTCTCGAAAAGTATTGGTTAAAGAGATTACTACCGTTGCCGGATCGTTCAAGCATTTATATCGTTATATTTTAAAACAAATATTCTCTACGGGTTTTCTATTGATTTAGTAGTATTTTTTATTATATTCCACATTGCTTTGTTTTATTGTTTGAGTTCAAAATATCCTGATCACTTTCATGATTTTAGACTGCCTTATGACTTTTCGCAACAATGTTCGTATTTTAAAGTAGATAAGGAAACTTGAGATACGTCAAGTGACGTTTAGAAAATAAAGTAGAGAGTACGTTGATTTTTACACGATGTTCTAATTCCTTTGTGATCCAAGTATTACTTTTTCGTGAAATGTTTCCATTTTCTCTTTTAATAGGGAAAGCATGCGTTAAAGAGAAATGAAAGCTTTGAGAAAAAATAAATTATATTTTTCTATTTAGGCCATTAGCGTTAGTAAACTGCCTCCCATGATTCTTTCAGCAAGTAGTCCGTAAATAACTTTATGTTACTTGTAGTAAATGCTCTGCACATGCGTGTTTTATTTATTGTGTCAGTATTCATGTTATTAGTAATTGTAAGTGCTTTAGAAAAAGGATAAAAATAAAACGCCAGGCGATCTCAGAAGAGTACAATGATGGAATACAAGAAATACCAAACGACTAATACATCGCAATAATTTAGGAACATAAAATAGCCGTGGCTTGGATCTCACAGATCTATTGTGAGCACTCCCGATTTAACACCAGGTGAATGCCAGAGCAGTTCCCTAACAAACGGGCCACGGTCCGCGGCCAAGTGAAGTGAAGAACTGAAGAGAGAACGGCAGATTTAAGAACTAACAACAGCAAGAGTCGTGTTGATTGATTTGATTTTTTCGTATTTCCGGGCACGTCAACTGCTTTGGTCATTAGTCCCGTTAGTGTAATGCATGTTTTTTCTCGGGAGATAGCGGTGATCTTCCCCCGCTGGATGGCGAGATCCGCCGCCGACCTACCGTTGGCTAGTGGGGTTTCTCCCTAACCAGGACTCCCCCACAAGCGGGGCGCCGCCCCAGCCGGGACAAGCTCTAAGCTCCCGACCGGCCTCCTAGAATATGTGGTAGTGTAGTGCATGTTAGTGTAAGTGTGTGTGTGTGTGTGTGTGCAAGGGGAGAGGATAGGACAAGGAAGAGGAAGGACAGATCGCGCGCGGTCCGTGGTCCGTTTGTAGGGTACTGCTCCGGCATTCGCCTGGTGTTGATCGGAGAAACCACGGAAAACTACCGATCTGAGCAGCTGGCCGCTAGAATTCTCCTCCAGACAGCGACTGAATTCGACCTAGCTGAAAAGCTTGTATCGAAAATCCTGCCGTCATCAGGACTCGAACCTAGGATCTCCCGGTCAGAGGCGCTGCAGTGACATCAGTTGATGCACTGAGCTACCGCTCCCGGTGACAGTCGTGTTGCGCGAGAGCTCCGGTGCGGTATAGAACGGTGCATTCATGTACCCCCAAATAATTAAACATTTGAGCATAGTATAGTGCGTGATGTTAATTAATCAGCCCAAATAGTTTTTTCTTCAAATAATTTTTCATAGAAACGTTACGTTAATCTTACAGATAGTACTTAATAATTTGATATCTGATTAAAGATTTGAAACACATACATTACATTGTAATTTATGTGAATTTGGAACTTAAAGAAGAAATAACTGAATTTTTTCATTAAATCGAATAATGTTACATACTCATGTTGTAGAATTTGTTGTGTAGTATAACTGGAATATGTTGTCCGTTTTAGGGACTCAAAATACACTCATTCGTCGTATCGGCATCAATATTTATTAATATAATTATTGAACGCCTGGGCGTTTTTCCGTGTTTTAAATGAACGAGTATGGCTGAATATAAGATGGCATTATAAAAGGGTCAGAATCGTTACGTTAATCCAATAGATAACAATAATTTGATATCTGATTAAAGATTTGAAACACATACATTACGTTGTATTTTATGTAAATCTGGAAGTTAAAGAAGATATTACTGGATTAGTTTCATAAAATCGATGAATTTTATGTACTCATGTTTTAAAATTTTTTGTGTAGCATAACTGGAATATGTTGTTATTTTTAGGGACTCAAAATATTTTTATTCCTCATATCGTCAGCAATATTTATTAATATAATTATCGCACGCGTCGGTGTTTCTAAGTGTTTCTAAATTGACTGTGACGAGTATTGTTGAATATAAGACGGCATTACAAGACGGCCATATATATGTCTTCGCGCCTTGGTCCAAATCAGTGTTTCATTTGTCAGTTGCAATAAGTATACCAATAGCATACCCTTGAAAGCAAATAAAGCGCAGTGTTGGCCTCATCATCAGTGCTACACTTTTCTTGGTCAGGTTATACATGCTCTACACTACCAGTCATGTCTGGGACCAGTCATGAGTTTAGTGCTTGTCTAGGGTGGGGTGGTGCCCCATTGGAGGGAGATACCTGATAGGGGAAAATCCCGTAAGTTGTGGGTAGATCGGGCCTACAATCTTGCCCAGTGGCGGATGATCACAGACTTCTCTGGCGGTAAAACATGCACTACACTTGCAGTACATATAACCCCAGCAGTTGACGCGTCCGGTGTCATCAGTCAAAATTCCCGCCGCTCACTGCCGTGGCCACAATCCACTGCGATTTTTTAAAAATTTATTTATTGTTTAGTTGAGATTACAATGTTCAGTTTACAAGTGAAACTTTGCAATTGTATGGTGACTTAATCCAATCAACTTAATCTAATCAAATTAATCTAGTTTAAAATCGTACTTAACGAACTTTAATAGGGAGAGGAAACAAATAGCACCTCCACAGAATTAGTCAATATTTGCCAGTGTCTGGAGGAAAGACTGGAGCGGGAAGCTGTTCTTTATTCTGGTTTTGTATCTGGGATCTTTTCCGAGTCTGTAGTAAGTTGATGCCTTTATGAAGGGTAAATTAGTGTAAACGTTGTTTGATAGGTATGCTATTTGGTGAGCTCTTTCATTTATGTTTAGATCGTGATAAAGTTGTCTATTGCTAATAAACCATGAAGCTCTTGTTATTAATCTTAAATATTTGTTTTGAAATATTTGCATTTTGTTAAGATTGGTTTTGGCGACATTGGTCCAGATCGGACGTGGGTATAATAGTGTTGGGCGAGTGAATGATTTGTATAGCTTTAGTGCATTTGACAGTGAGAAATGGTTGTATGAGTTTAGTAAAAGTCTTAATTGGATTAATTTGGTTTTTGTCTGTTGTGCTTTTATTTCAACGTGTTGTTTCCAATTAAGTTTAGTGTCTAAATTTAATCCAAGATATTTTATTGTTTTCGTGATTGGGGTCCAATTTATAGCGTTATTATTTATGAGTAGCGGGGATGGATATGCAAAGGTTTTTAATGAGATTTCTGCTGCTGATTTTGAGGGATTTAATTTAGATTTTCCAGTTATTAGCCCAATTTGTTATTAGATTTAGATGCTGTTGGAGCTGGAATTGATGAGTTTGTTGTGAAGTGCCGGAGATGAATAAGGCAGTGTCATCGGCGAATTGGGTGGTATTTATGTGATAGGAAGGACGAATGTCTGCAGTGTAGAGATTAAACAGAGTTGGGGATAACGGCGAACCTTGGGGGACCCCAGCGGCAATTGGTCTGGGGTTAGAATAGTGACCTTCAACTGTAACTGAGAAAGTTCTGTCAGCTATGAAATTTTGATGAATTGAATTAAATACCTTTGTACCAATTCTGACTATTTGAAGCAAAGGGCTGGGTGCCATATCTTGTCAAATGCTTGTGACACATCTAAAAATACAGTAGTTGTGTAATATCCCTTTTGAAAAGCAGAGTGGATGTGTTGTTAGCCTCAGAAGCTGGTGCGTCGTTAAGTGATGAGATATGAAACCGAACTGATGAGTTGGAATTGCGTTCGTTTTATTTATGTTTGTTTAATGTGACAAGAATTAATTTTTCTATGATTTTTGACATTAAGGGTAAAAGACTGATTGGTCTGTACATTTTTGCACACGATTGATATTTATTTGGTTTTGCTATTGGATGTATTATTGAATGTTTCCATCCTCTGCGTTACTCGTTCGCTCTAGCACTGCCTGTCTGCGCTCCCTGTTAACCAGGGCCCGAATCACACTACCGTCGTCTGCCAACTGCGTGTTTCTAAATCGGAACGGTGCGTAACTTCTCAATATCAATGGCGGAGGTGTCTTCAACGACAGTCAACAGTGAAGATTTTTCTCTATTGTTTACGGCAAGGAGTGACTGTCTTATTGGTTAGAGCTAATTTTATAGAAACCTTACTTAAATGCAAGAAATAAGAGACTGTTTAGTAAATACAATTAAGACTCATAAATACTCCTAGGATATGGTTTCTACTTCCTAAGCAAAAACAAACCATTCAAAAACCGCCAACATAAGTAACCACATCCTGGATCCTGCAGCAGTAGCTCTGCTCTCTAGCTAGATAGAGTCGAAAACCCTGTCACCAGTGTCGGTACTCGAACCCTAGGGCAATATCAAGGCAAAATTTTGAACTAACTCGGAGTGTATATCTATTGTTAGTTTGTTATCTACTTCTTAGTCTGGTATCACGCTATCTCGCGAATGTCACATTTTCTCCGTCGCTTGGTTGGTTTGGTTGGTGATTACGGGCGCGTCAACTGCTTAGGTCATTAGTTTCGTAAGTGTAGTACATGTTTTATCATCAGGAGATAGCGGTTATCTTCCCCTGCTGGATTGCGACATTCGGCGCCGATCTACTGTTGGCTAGCGGGGTTCTTCCTAACCAGGACTCTCCCACCAGCGGGGCACGGCCCCAGCCGGGACAAGCTCTAAGCTCCCGACCGGTCTCCCGGAATGTGTGGTAGTGTAGGGCATGTTAGTGTAAGTGTGTGTGTGCAAGGGGAGAGGATATGACAAGGAAGAGGAAGGACAGGTCGCGCGCGGTCCGTGGGCCGTTTGGTAGGTTACTGCTCCAGCATTCGCCTGGTGGTAACGGAAAACTACCAATGAGAGCAGCCTGCCGCTAGAATTCTCCTCTAGACAGCGACTGAATTCGACCTAGCTGAAAAGCTAGTGCCGAAAATCCAGCGGCCAGCAGGACTCGACCCTAGGACCTTCCTGTCAGAGGCGCTGCAGTGGCAGCAGTTGATGCACTGAGCTACCGCTCCAGGTTTGTCCGTCGCCACCGCCATCACCACCGTTATCACCGTCACCACCACTTCCATCGGGTCCGACGTTGCACTGTCGGAAATCGGACGGCGGCGGAGTGCATCCGATACAGACGAGAGATAAACGCCTCTTGCGACGCGCGGAGCTTTGTGCTTCCACTGACTGCAACAGCTCCAAGGCAATACCGTTGTGTCTGCAGCATCGTTAATCGGGAATCCCATCGGTTATTAACGTTTAGCGGGCTATCTGGGTCGAATTCAACCACCTGATTGGATTTGACGAAAGATTTCGAAGGAAATTTTCATACCACTACTTCTATAACAATTAGAGGTCAAAAATGACGGGATGAAATGAAAATTGCGTATTAATAATGTATTGTAATGAGTAGTATAACATTAATACTACTAAATTTAATCTTTATTTTTTATTATTTTAATTAATATAAATTTATTTTATTTTATTATTCAATTTTTTCAGGTCATATCGAGTCACGGCAAGTCAAGTCACGCCAACTGAGTAAGTCACGTCAACTCAAATCAACTCATGTCAAGTCAAGTCATTTCAAATCAAGTCACGTCAACTCAAATCAAGTCAAGTCACATCAACTCAAGTCAAGTCACATCAACTCAAGTCAAGTTACATCAAGTCAAGTCAAGTCACATCAACTCAAGTCAAGTCACATCAACTCAAGTCAAGTCACATCAACTCAAGTCAAGTCAACTCAAATGAAATCAAATCAAGTCAAGTCAAGTCAAGTTCCTGTTTTCCTAGTTATGTCAAGTGTCTGCAAAAATTAAAAGATCTTTCATTTTTCCTACGATCGTGAGTTCAGTTACGCAGATCAATCACGGAATAATCATTTTCTTGGAAATGTTATTTACTGTTTAACCGCGATTGCGTTGTTTACAGATAGAGAAATATGCTTGTTCTATGAAAAACGTTGGTGCATCACTTTTAAAATTTTACTCACCCCTAGTCATCCACAATATAAATGAAGGTGAAATGATGACAGGTTAAACTGATGACTCCCTCAATAACCTTAATCTCTCAGTCTTTACACACTACATGCATCAGAGATGAATGGATCATCACTGATGTCTATCTATGTCTCCCTATGTCTATGTCACTCTATGTCTATCTTATCATGTGACTGGCTGCACATGCAGATGCACACGGACGCTCGTGTGGGGTCTATTGTTCACCTAACAATTGGTATTAGAATGCGCAAGGTGACCGCAACAAGAATAGAAGCACTACTCACGTAGTGAATTTCTCTGTGAAATTAGTATTAAAAATAAGTTGAATCCTTACTTCATGACTCAAGAAACTTAACTTTGTGCATTACAGAAATAAAGACTTTAAATTTATTTGTTTCGTTCGCAAACATGCTTTCTCTAAATTTCTATATTCAATTTTTATAGAATAAAACATGTAATTCATATAATGAATGAATGAATTTCCATGTTATTAATTTCCACATTCATAATAAAAAAAGTCGTTTTCTTAATATTTATTTTTGAAAACTAACAAACTTTAAAGGGTCTGCTCCCTTAAATACTTCATATCAACAGCACACGCTTCAAGCGCTCAAGCTAACATAATTAAAAACAAATTAAGAGAAACCAATAAAGCTCAAGGAATTATCGGCCACGGACCGGGAAACCACTGATTACTGCTGTTTGTTGCAGTAGTGCTTCGTGTTGTTTACGGAGTGGAGAAGCATTGAAATCAATGACCAGGAGATATTTTCTCGTTAAGGCACTGAAACGACCAGAACACAAATAAGTAGATTAGAGCACAACGAAGCTAAGCGTTTGTTACGAGGGAGAAGATGTATCTCACTTATGTCTTTACTCGAAATTAACGAATATTGTGACAATTAAAGCATTACACACTATGCTCAGCACAGTGAATCTAGTCTTTATGAAAAATATTATTTTATTTTTATTTAATAGGTAATTATTACATACAAATTAGAGAACGTGATGCTAAGGGGTTAGGCCGAAGGCCTTTAAGCCATTACAATACCTACATTCTACCGCGTTCTAACCTTTCGTATTCTGGTATTAACCCCAAATGGAGAAACCATTTGGACCATCAGAGAAACTAAAATTAGGGAGTGGGAAAACAGCACTGGTTAGTACTAGTAGAGCCTAGACTGAAGAGAAATAAATAATAAATCAATAAACTAACAATAATTAAGTTCGTAAGTTATGTTAGGTTAGAATGAAAAATAGGTTTTCACTTAATTGCATTCATTTCGTCCGCAGGCCACTAATAGCAATATACTTCATGACATGTCATATGGTGTGATTGATTGATTGATTTTTTCATGTTTCCGGGCGCGTCAACTGTTTCGGTCATTAGTCCCGTTAGTGAAGTGCATGTTTTTTCTCGGGAGATGGCGGTGATCTTCCCCCGCTTGATGGCGAGATCGGGCGCCGACCTACCATCGGCTAGTGGGATTTCCCCCTAACCAGGACTCTCCCACCAGCGGGGCACCGCCCCAGTCGAGACATGCTCTAAGCTCCCGACCGGTCTCCCGGAATATATGGTAGTGTAGTGCATGTTAGTGGAAGTGTGTGTGTACGGGGAGAGGACAAGGAAGAGGAACGACAGATCGTGCGCGGTCCGTGGCCCGTTTGGTAGGGTATTGCTCCGGCATTCGCCTGGTGTTGATCGGAGGAACCGCGTAAAACTATCGATCAGAGCAGCCGGCCGCTAGAATTCTCCTCCAGACAGCGACTCAATTCGACCTAACTGAAAAGCTAGTGTCGAAAATCCTGCCGCCGTCAGGACTCGAACCTAGGACGTCCCGATCAAAGGCACTGCAGTGACATCAAAAATTGATGCACTGAGATACCTCTCCCGGTATCTTTACTCGAAGTTAACGAATGTTGTGACAATTAAAGCATTACACACTATGGTCAGCACAGTGAATTTAGTCTTTATGAAAAATAGGTTTTCACTTAATTGCATTCATTTCGTCTGCAGGCCACTAATGGCAATATACTTCATGACATGTAATATGGTGTGCAGAAGGTAACCCCCGAGATGGACATTCCATTGAAACCAATTAATCACACGTCTAAGCTCTTTCTGTGAGTAAATATGCTAGGATAGTACCATGTAGGTTCCTCTGCCTCTGTCTGCTTCAAAACTTGAAAATGTAAAATTGAAGGCGTCTCACTAGCTTATAATTTGCAAAACATGGTGCCTTTTCCTTCTAGTGGTGTGGAGAAGACCGAATATAATACTTGTTTCCTTATTTATAATGAGCTTAAAACATGTAATTAATATTCATATTGCAATACTTGAATTTTGTCGCAGGCAGCGTGTTCAGTAGGTAGAATGTTGATGAGTCATTTCTGGGATGAGTGTCTGACACTTATCAAACTTTTAAACTACAGACACTGGCAACTACAGACACTAAATATAGGAAATAAATTACTATATAAAAATAGAAAGTTAGTCATATTTAGGTGACGGATATATTAAAAAAGATGTGTGATAAACACTCATTGGGCAAATTTATTAACATAGCCTATGTGAGAAAATGAATGATTAAGGTTATTTGTAAAGATTTTTGGTATATGTGTTTTAAAACTATTTTTGAAGTTTCTCAAAAAATGCAAATCTTCCTGTAAAATGAGTTCAAAATTCAGCATGTCCGTGATTTTTGATAAGAAAATTTTCTTCAATTTAATATTGCCTGAAAGTAAACTAAACCATTGTATCAACAGGTATGTACTGTAAATATTATGTCCTTCAATATTTTATCACAATTAGATAATTTTGAGAAAATTGTTCGTTACTAGTGTTTGTTGCTAGATTTAAACGCTAATGAAACTTTATTTGCATTGTTGCAATGGGAACGAATGGCTTCAAAATTATTCATATACGTAAATTAAATGCTGTACAGCACATTAAATGCCGTGAATGCAGAAAAGGTCAATTTTAGAAATATTATTTAGTTATATCATATCATTATTTTGTTGATTAATCGGAACGTATCTACAAACAGAACGGTCAAGTGATTCAGCTTTGCGTGTAAGGAGCTTAGGGCAGGTGAGGCGAAAAACATCTTCAATGTCCGCTCACTTGAACTCGCCTACTTCAGTTCCGCTAAGGCTGTGGTGTGCAAATCGGCGTCAAGCATGAGTGTCTAAGTTGTGTTCGTACGTAGGAGGCCTTCTGAGTCCCTCCTGTATTTCCACTTACTACTATAATCTCATACACACTTCCACATTATATTGGCCTCACAGAGAACATTTTTGCATTCTGTATGTGTAATTGAACTTACCCATTTCAATGGTAAGAGCACCGAGATGAAGTCAAGGGTGCAAAATACATAACTAGTGGCGCTAAAACAGCACGTATTTTCTCGCACAAAGTAAGCGAAAAATAATGAAATTATTGAAAAATTGTACATGACCTTATTTCAAAATTTATTTTTAAGGGACAGATTTCATTAAAAATTCTCTATCTTCATAATTGTACTGGTAGCAAGATGCTGAAAAAAATTTGAAATTTTGTAGTTTTCGAAAGAGTTTTAACGAACATGAGACCTCCCAATATCTTTTACGCTATCCAACAAAAAATAATCAAAAACTATGTAGCCATTTTTTTAAAATCTTGAAAATATCCCAGGGGCTTTTAATAAAGTACTCCCAAAAATTAAAATATCGGTTTCAAATTCAAGGGACCACGACATCAGCCAGATCGATTGAGTAATCTCAATTTAATTTTGGAGATAATCCGCTGAATGGTTTAGTCGCTAGTGTTGTTCACAGACGGACAGACAGACGTTTTGCTGCCATTCGATTTTTCGGCATCAAAGATCTTCAAAACATGGATTCTGGAACATCACGTGTTAGAAGAGGTCTTTAGGCGTCGTGTCTTTTAGGCGTCGTGTCTTTTAGGCGTCGCGACTTTTAGGCGTCGCGTCTTTTAGGCGTCGTGTCTTTTAGGCGCCGTCGTTTTAGACGTATCTGGTAAGAGGGTGGTGGAAACCGAAAAGCTAGCTGAACTCAATAGCATAGAAAAATTCTAATACGAGAACGTCTGTGCCATCCCGTAACACCACTAATTATTGACTCTCTCAGTTTATAGCCTGTCGTTGTGGCAAAGATTTATGGTCAGCTTGACCGTGACATGTCTTGCTGTCCTGTGTCATTTTTTGCGGCAGTAATTCTGTCATGAACGCTCATAAAACGATTTTGCAGTGACATTGGCGATCGGTGCTGTCCTCGTACGAACCTTGAGTTAAGGCGCGGGAAGCTACAAAGCACGAAGTCTGAAAGAATCGTCTGAACAATTGGTTATATAAATATTGCGAAGTTTATTATAATCGGAATGCAGACATAATTTACAAAAAAATATTATAAGTAATTAATTATTGACGAATAAATCATATATTATATTATAATTTAATGTTATAAATAACATACAAAGTGATATAAATAATTGAATGTTTCTAAATCAAGAGTGTATGAAATTAACGTTGGTAATCAATATTAAATATTTTTAATAGCTTTTTAAACGACTTATTATAAATTACTTTTCAAAGATAAGTTCCTTTGTTTAACAGCGCTACTTTGCGTAACCGGCGCAGGAGAGGTGGCTCAGAGCATCAACTGGTCACTGCAGTGCCTCTGACCGGAGTGCTAGGTTCGAGTCAAGATTTTCGACACTCGCTTGTCAGCTAGCTTGAATTCAGTCGCTGTCTGAAGGAGAAATATAGAGGCCGGTTGCTCTGATCGGTAGATTTCCGTGGTTTCTCCGATGAACACCGGGCGAATGCCGGAGCAGTACCATAACAAACAAGCCACGGACCGCGCACGATATTTCCTTCTATTTTTCTTTGACCTATCCTCACCCTACTTTACACACACACTTACACTGACATGACTACACTATCACATATGCCTGGAAATCGGTCCGATGCTTAGAGCTTGTCCGACTGGGGCGGTGCCCGCTGGTGGAGAGTCCTGGTTAGGGAAACCCGCTAGCCGACGGTAGGTCACCAGATCTCGCCATCCAGCGAGGGAAGATAACCGCCACCTCCCGATGAAAAAAGAAGCGCTACACTTACGGGACTAATGACCTCGATAGTTGACGTGCCCGGAATCACTAACAACCAACCTACCACAATCCGGCTCATGTTTCTTCTTTGCAAATTTATTTATGGCCACCTAACCAATGTAGTAGTATACGGAACAATAGGTACCCAAAAAAGAAATGGAATTTATTATCTATCGCTGCCAAAGAAGAATCAGTTCCGTGGCAAAAATTCAGTAACCTCTTGCATTGTGTAGCTTGTGGGTCAAGTACAGTTCGAGAACAAAGGTGTAAATGGAATGAACGGTGTTGAATTTTGCGAGTTGTCACAGCTTCCACTTCGGCAACGGAACCGCTAGGAGCTCACATAATTCACTCACTTAAATTTTTCTTCTTGGTTTTTCTTATTTTCTATTTCTGCTGTACTTCATGTAGTCTACCTATTGATCTTCTTTCTCCTCTTTTTCAGTATTTTCTTTGAACTTTCTTTCCTACCATATCTTTATCGTACTCATGCGTAGAACAGACTTCACTTCCGGCTGAAGGAATTACTGTGACTTTCGTTCCTTAGATATCTTTCTCCACTGATATTCTTTCTTCACCATATCCATTTGCAATATTTGTTTTGTTTTGTGAATGAAAAAAACAACAGCATTTCTTATGTCTGCACAAATGTGTAAACATAATTAACTGTATTTGTTCAAACAATACAACGTGATTAAAAATCCTTTAATGGAAAAATTACGAAAGAAAATTATTTCGTTACTATTGACATCATTTCACAGTAATCATGCAACACGTGCTGTTTGCAAAATAATCTATTTACATTTTCAGTACATTTCTGATGCGCTCAGTTGTCATGAGATGAAAGTTGCTTTTCATGTTCAATAGGATGATTATTATTTCTAGTATACTTTGTCTTCGCCTCATGATATACGAGGCCACTTTCACACATCATGTCTATTACGCGACTGTAATACTAGCGTAACATATGCCGTTATTAAGTGACCCTTACAAATGCAATCAGAGCGACACGAATCCGTTTATATCGCTGCAGGTAGCCTCAATAAATCGCCAGAGGCGGTAATAAGAAGAAACAAGGATTCTCCCTGTCCTTCCCGCCCAGCCCCGCCCCGCCCAGTCCCGCCACGCCGCGCCCAGCCCCGCCCCGCCCACGCCCCGCCTCACCACGACCCGACCCGACCCGACTCGACCCACCCCGACCCGACCCACCCCGACCCACCCGACCCACCCGACCCACTGACCCACCCCGACCCACCCCGACCCACCCCGACCCGACCCGATCCGACCCGAACCGGACTGAACGACCCGAACCGACCCGAACCGACCCGAACCGACCCGACCCGAACCGGCCGAACCACCGAACCGACCCGAACCGACCGAACCGACCCGACCCGACCCGGACCCGAACCGACCCGAACCGACCCGAACCGAACCGAACCGACCCGAACCGAACCGAACCGACCCAAACCGACCCGAACCGACCCGAACCGACCGAACCGACCGAACCGACCGAACCGACCCGAACCGACCCGAACCGACCCGAACCGACCCGAACCGACCGAACCGGACCCGAACGGACCCGAACGACCCGAACCGACCGACCCGAACCGACCCGACCGACCCGCCCAACCGACCCGAACCGACCCCCCCGAACCGACCCAACCGACCCCGCTATGACCTTTTCTCCCTCTCTGCTTGGCTGCGCTTTGACCCGTCCGTCTCAACGAGCTCCATCCCGTCTCTCACTTCTTGACTCTCGCCACTCACCCTACCCTGCCCTTCTCGCCCCGCACCTCTCGCTCTGTTCCACTGCTTTCCACCTCCAGTCCCCACCCAACCACTCTGCCCAGTCCAGTCCCGCCCCACTTCAGCCAGATCAGACATCCATTCCTCAAGTCTTCACCTGCTCCGCCGTCCCGTTCAGCCGGCCTCCTCTTCGCCCTCTCCACCGCCACCCAGCCTGCCCGCTCCCCGTTTCCAAGCCTCCTTCCCGGCCCTCCCATGCTTGCGATCGGCGGCCGCCTTCGCCGCCATCCGGCGCCCGCGAGTGAGCAGCGCGGCGCCGCGCCCGCTCGGGGCGAGAGCACCTGCTGCGCGAAAGCAGGTCGGCGGCGGCGGCCACAGGAAACGCACGCGCGACGCGATAGCCTGCCAGCGGGCAGCGGTCCCGCGCAATACAGCGCAGGCCGCCCGCCGACCCGGATATCCTGCCCCCCCTCCCGGCCGCCAACACCGGCACTTACAAGCACGAGCCTGTCATCCACGTATCTCAGAGGTTACATCGGAGAACAGATATTGCGTGATGGCGAAAGTGTGAGAATTCCCCGATCGATGATCAATAATAATAATATATAATAATAATAATAATAATAATAATAATAATAATAATAATAATAATAAAAATGACAAGAAAAACAAGATCTATCTGGTTGATGTCGCCGTCCCGCTAGCTAACAACATCCCAAAGAAACGGAGTGAAAAATTTTTAAAATATCAACCTCTGGCAAATGAGATAAAGGAAATGGTGACGATTGTAACAATAATTCTAGGTGTCACTGATGAAATTCCTAAGTTCCTGCATGAATCCCTAGCTGAACTGCAACTGAAGAAGGGGTTTATACATCCAGCTGCAGAAGATTGTCATACTAGACAGATGTAACATCGTGAGGAAGTTTCTGAATATTAGTGGTTGATCTAATGCTAATTATGACAGTTGAAACGTTGAAACATGTATCTCTGGTTCTTAGTAACATGTGTGGAAACAAGTAAAAATGTGATGATGATGATGATGATGATAATAATAATAATAATAATAATAATAATAATAATAATAATAATAAATTATAATTATGATTATGATTGGCGAATCATTATCATTGGAATGATATTTCAAATGTAATCTGTGATGGAGTGAGAAACCCACCATAGAATCACGCTACGGAAGCATGCTCGATTCTAGGATAATAATTATAAAGAGTATCATTGTTGTGTTGTATGTTATTCCAATTATTGTTATGATATTTAATATCATTTATATGATTATTAATGTTAATATATTTTTTACCATCACGATGTAACACATTCCTGACTATTGAGGCACTCTGTCCTCACTAGAACATCGTCTCCGAAAGTCGGATCATAGAACTTCGCTTTCTTGCTTTCATCTTTTATAGTGCTTCCAATTTTTATATTTGCTCAAACAACATGGTTTGCACTGACACCATCATGACGCCAGCAGGTCCGCACCCTCTCTTACAAATTCTTCAGGTATTTAGTGAACTAAAATTTGTAGATTTCTACTAAGACTGCAGGTTTCTACAAAAACAGTATCGACTCTTACTTCTGGGTATGAATGTGTGTTCACTAAGAGGGTCAAGGATGAAAGGAAAGAGATCTCCGTGGTATCAAGGACACTAAGCTGATGTTTAAGTGGCATAAGCAAATAAAGAAAACTCGGTTGAAACATTCATCCAATATGACGCGCTCAAAGCATGCAAATGAATTCTCACACTGAAGAACGTCATAAAAGCAGTGAGTCCTCCACAGAGTAGTAAGTAGAACTCCAATGTAATTGACAGGCATTACTTCCAATACATTCCGAATCTGGATATTGTTGAATTTCCATCTTTTCATTGATCAGTTATTGATTTCATTGACTTAAACTTAAATCTTCATTTCGAATAATAAACTATATGAATTCTTACCATCGTCCTTCTTGATTAAAATGATACACTTGTATTCATACTTTTTTTACGAATTCGGATAACCTATTGCCCGATACATAAATTTGTTTCCCATCTTATCTTATTTTCATATTAAATATATTTTTAGGAAGCAAAGTTTGTTCACAAATTTCATTTTTGAAAATATTTTAATAATGCCATTTCTGCTAAGTAAATATTAGAGTTTCCCTATAGTTGTTTAGGCTATTTTAAAATATTCTTATATCATCGAATCTACGCCTAGATTAACAGGAAACATCCAAATTCACTAAGATAAACGGAAATCGTAATCAAATACACCGATCCTTTAAAAAATCTTCAGTCAATTATAGGATCATATATCACCTCGATTACTTCATAAAAGTGTTTCTTATGAGTAATAATAAACTAGAATTGATTGATTGATTGATTGTTTTTTCGTGTTTCCGGGCGCGTCAACTGCTACGGCCATTAGTCCCGTTAGTGTAGTGCATGTTTTTTTCTAGGGAGATGGAGGTGTTCTTCCCCCGCTGGATGGCGAGATCCGGCGCCGACCTGCCGTCCTACCGGCTAGTGGGTTTCTAACCAGGACTCTCCCACCAGCGGGCACCGCCCCAGCCGGGACGAGCTCTAAACTCCCGACCGGTCTCCCGGAATATGTGGTAGTGTAGTGCATGTTAGTGTAAGTGTGTAAGGGGAGAGGATAGGACAAGGAAGAGGAAGGACAGATCGCGCGCGGTCCGTGGCCCGTTTGGTAGGGTACTGCTCCGGCATTCGCCTGGTGTTGAACGGAGAAACCACGGAAAACTACCGATCAGAGCAGCCGGCCGCTAGAATTCTCCTCCAGACAGCGACTGAATTCGACCTGCTGAAAAGCTAGTGTCGAAAATCCTGCCGCCGTCAGGACTCGAACCTAGGACCTCCCGGTCAGAGGCTAAACTAGAATTTACTCAACATTATCTTAAGGCATTCATTGATTGTTTTAATACTATTTGTTGCGATTTGAATTTTGAATCCTGCGTAAAACTTTAATCGATGTGTTACTTACAATTCGTCACAACGCCTGCCCTCATTCAACCCTTAATGCACTATGTCTCACTATGTGCGTGGGTACGTGCTGGCGGGGCAGTGCGGCGGAGCGCCCCGAGGGCCGGATCTGGGCGATCGCCCGTTGCGGAGGCCGCGCCGTCGCGCTCCGCCGCCCAAATGACGCACGCGGTGCGGCGCCGGGGGCCGCGGTTGGCGATCGGAGGCGCGGGCACGACGCACTCACCGCCTCCGTCTGCGCCTTCGCGACTTCACCCCCACCATCGTCTTCAACCCTGCCACCGCCTTCGCGACTTCACCCCCACCATCGTCTTCAACCCTGCCACTGCCTTCGCGAGTTCACCCCCACCATCGTCTTCAACCCTGCCACCGCCTTCGCGACTTCACCCCACCATCGTCTTCAACACTGCCACGGCCTTCGCGACTTCACCCCACCATCGTCTTCAACCCCTGCCACCGCCTCCGCGACTTCACCCCACCATCGTCTTCAACACTGCCACCGCTTCGCGACTTCACCCCCACCATCGTCTTCAACCCTGCCACCGCCTTCGCGACTTCACACCATCGTCTTCAACCCTGCCACCGCCTTCGCGACTTCACCCCCACCATCGTCTTCAACCCTGCCACCGCCTTCGCGACTTCACCCCCACCATCGTCTTCAACCCTGCCACCGCCTTCGCGACTTCACCCCCACCATCGTCTTCAACCCTGCCACCGCCTTCGCGACTTCACCCCCACCATCGTCTTCAACCCTGCCACCGCCTTCGCGACTTCACCCCCACCATCGTCTACAACCATGCCACCACCTCCGCCTTCGCCTTCGCCTCCGTCCCGTCTTGACCTCCATAGTTCACCGAGAGCAGAAGCTAAGTGCATCAACTGATGTCACTGCAGCACCTCTGACCGAGAGGTCCTAGGTTTCAATCCCACGGCGGAAGGATTTTCGACACTAGCTTTTCAGCTAGGTCGAATTCAGGCGCTGTCTGGAGGAGAATTCTAGCGGCCGGCTACTCTGATCGGTAGTTTTCCCTTGTTTCTCCAATCAACACCAGGCGAATGCTGGATCAGTACCCTACCAAACAGGCCACGGACCGCGCGCGATCTTTCCTTCCTCTTTGTTGGCCTCTTCGTTGGCCTCTCCTCTCCCCTTACACACACACACACACACACACTTACACTAACATGCACTACACTACCACTATTCTGGGAGACCGGTCGGGAGCTTGAAGCTTGTCCCGGCTGGTGCAGTGCCCGCTGGTGTGAGAGTCCTGGTTAGGGGAAACCCTGCAAGCCGTCGGCAGGTCGTCGCCGGATCTCACCATCCAGTGTGGAAGATCGCCGCCAATTCCCGAGGAAAACGTGCACTGCACTTAAGGGACTAATGACCTAAGCTGACTCTCCCACCAACGGGGCATTGTCCCAGCCGGGACAAGCTGTAAGCTCCCGACCGGTCTCCTGGAATATGTGGTAGTGTAGTGCATGATAGTGTAAGTGTGTGTACTGCTCCGGCATTCGCCTGGTGTTAATCGGAGAAACCACGCAAAACTACCGATCAGAGCAGCCGGCCGCTAGAATTCTCCTCCAGACACCCACTGAATTCGTCCCATCTGAAAAGCTATTGTCAAAAATCTGCCGCCGTCAGGACTCGAACCTAGGACCTCCGGTCAGAGGCCTTAAATCAATTTTTCATTATCAATAATAATATATTTCAGAGTAAGTTTTTCATGGTAACGAATGAGAGTTTCTTTGACCAATCCCAAGCTTTTAATGCTTTAATTAAATAAAAACTAATTGGAAGGCGTATTCTTTCAGTAATATTATTATAAGTTCTCGCGCGAATTAAAAGCACGCATTTGGAATGAACAATTTTATTAGCCAATGATCATAAATGAATATGTTGATACGAACCGATTCGTGTGAGTGCTTGTGCTAATCGTCTTGTTCTTGTTGCAAATTGTAGTCAATAGTTTTCATATTACTCTTCCATCTGGGTCTCCTACTAAGTATTTTATCTGTTTTGTAGACAGAATACCCTTTTTGTGGGACCTTGAAACATAAAAATTGATTTATGGCAGGACGGTCCGTCTTCCTGTGCCTGCCTAACTGTTCGTTTGTCCGTTTCTGGAGCTGTTTATCCGCTCTGGAACCACATCTTTAGGTGTACCGTTTTCGCTGTTGTACTTTTCGCACGACTCCCTGCTACTGCCGCTAACCTAATAACAAAGGCAATCTTTTCTCTTTAGACATCTACATTTGGTAACCCATCCAACTCAGGATGAATGGGATCAAGGGACAAAGCAAGGAGTATCAAGCAATGGAATGAAAAATATTGACATTATCAAACCATTAAAAAAATTCATACTGTTTTCATTATCAGGTGGATTTTTTCAATTACTTATTATTCTGAATGGTATACATGGTTCAGTTTACAATACAAACTCTTTCACATGTTTTTGATGCTTATGATCTATTTTAAAAAACTAAACTATTATTACTTTACAGTTATTACTTAGGGAGAGGAAACCCACTGAGCACCTCACAAGGAATCATCTAAATCAGCAAATTGGGTGTAAAATACATGTTTAAGAAATCAATTTTTATTCTGGTGGGTTCATGGGAGCTTTGCCTAAATTGTAATTGGATAGTTGTGTAATTGTTGACATATTATTGTAAAATTATTGGATAACTTGGTGATGTGGTGTATGATAGGTTTTATTTGAATTTCTTTATGAAGCTGTTTGTTTGAAATGAACCAGGGGGCTTTGGTTATTGTTCGAAGGAATTTGTTCTGTATGACCTGTATTTTATGTATATTGGTTTTGCTGCACTGATCCATCAGGGCAAGCATATAGCATTAAGGTCTAATTATGGCTGTATATATGAGTTTGGCATTTTCTATTGTTATTTTGCTGTGGTTGTTTATTAGTGGCTTTAATTGAAATAGTTTGGCTTTTGTTTGTTGTGTTTTAATGTTTATATGTTCTCTCCAGTTGAGTTTGGTGTCTAGATGCAGACCTAGATATTTCACTGCTTTGTTTTGTGGAGTCAAGGAATGATGTTATTGTTCAGTGTGAGAGGTGGTGGTGTTGAAATTGTTTTAATGAGAAAATGTTTGCTGTTGACTTAGATGGGTTTAATTTAATTTCCATTTGTTGACCAAGACTGTATTTGATTTAGATGTTGCTGTAATGTGTTTCTTATTCTGTCAATGATATGTTTGAACAATACAATGCTGTATCATCTGCAAATTGTGCTGTTTTGACTATGTTGAATGTAGGGATATCAGATGGGTAAAGATTAAATAATACAGGTGACAATGGGAGCCCTGAGGAAGACCAGCATATATTGGTTTGGGGTTTGAGAGATGATTATCTACTGACCTGAAAAGGTTCTATTGCTTATAAAGCTATTGATGGTGTTGATAACTTTTCTGTGAATCCAAATTGGTGTCTGGGAATATGTCATTTTTATTGAGGTAATTACTAAGTCTTTTCTGAATAAGTTTCTCAAGAATTTTTGATAGGGAGGGTAACAGGCTGATTGGTCAATAATTTTCTACATTCGATGGGTGTTTGTTTGGTTTTGGAATGGGTATTATTATTGAGTGTTTCCATAATAGTGGGAAGTAACCTGTTCTTAATGAAGAGTTATAAATATTATTTAAGAATGCTATGGCTTGATGTGGCAAATTTTTAGAATTTTGTTGTTTATTCTGTCCTGTCCTGGAGCCTTCTTATTAGGGAGTGTTTTATTATGTTTATTATTTCCTGGGAGATATGAATCTAATTCTGGATGGTACATTATAATTAGGAGCTTTTGCTATCTGTGTGATTATTTTTTTGTGTTTGAATGTATCTCAAAATGATTTGCTAGTGTTTCAGCTTTTTCAAAGGGTGAGAATTTTTTCCCTGAGTTGGTATTAAGTGGAGGAATAGTATTTTTTTCTTTAGTATTTTATTTTTAAATTGCCACAGTGTATTGTTACTTGAGCTTAATGTTTGAATCATGGTGTTGTATTGTTGCTGTTTGTGTGTGAAAAGTGTTTTTTTGGTTTACTTTCTCTAGTTCTCTTAATATTATTTATTAAGTATTGTGATTGCTTGATCTATTTCTAGAGGGGTATTTAATATTTTGAACTTTGGGATGTTTGTTTTAACATTATTTTTAAATATTTGCCAATTAATTTTGTGAGTATTGAGTTGTGGAGTGGGTGAATGTGTGGGGAGTGACTGTTGTGTAGTGATTATTACTGGTAGATGGTCTGAGTCCATTTCATGGTGTACTGTGGAGAAAACTTTTGTTGTATATTTGTTATGCCTATGTCTAACAGATCAGGGTTCCTAGAGTGATCAAATGGGTAGTAGGTTGGTTCATTTGGGGTAATGAAAAAATGAATAGTAGTTGTGTCCCAGCTGAGTTATTATTTTACATCCCCAATTTATATGTTTTGCATTAAAATCACCTAGGACAATTGTTGGGGTGTGTTGATCAATAACACCCATGATATTGGTATCCTGAATTTTCACATTGGGGGGCTTATATGCTACTATGAGTGTAGTTTCCAGATAGTTGTTATTACTAAACTTAATTGCTGCTGTTTCGATACCTGGGGTTGGTGGTAGTATTATTGGATAAAATGGTATTGTGCTCTTTATTAGTATCATTACTCCTCCTCCATTAGAGTTTGGTCTGTCTGCTCTGATTACTTTATAATCTGGTATGCTGACCTTTGTACTATTGTTTAGATGTGTTTCAGTTATACATGCAAAATCAATTTTCTTATCTTCCATGAAATATTTTAGTTCGTTAACTTTGTTGATTATACCATTGGCAATCCAATTGAGTATGGTAATCTTATTAATTTGTGTTTGTTGCGTAATTGTTATTAATGTATGCTGAGATAGATGAATGGATGTTATTTATTATGGTTGGGATAATTGAGTTGATTATATTGATTATGTGAGTGGTTATTGTATTGATCAGGAGTTGAGAAAGTTATTTTCGTTCGAGTGTGTTTGACAATTTCGATTTTGAGAGTTATAGAATTGATTATTAT
This sequence comes from Teleogryllus oceanicus, assembly GCA_964035755.1. Classification (NCBI taxonomy): domain Eukaryota; kingdom Metazoa; phylum Arthropoda; class Insecta; order Orthoptera; family Gryllidae; genus Teleogryllus; species Teleogryllus oceanicus. The sequence continues at coordinate 59,560,606 of CAXIVR010000011.1, forward strand.
GTTGTTCTGTGTTTGTGTTGTTAGTGTGTGTAAAGTTTGGGATATTTTGAGTGTTAGACAGCCTGGGGAAGTTAGTTTGGTTATTTTGAGGTGGTACTGTAGATGACCCATTGGTTCTAGATCTAATTGGAGGATCTTTGAGGTTAGGTTTTGGCTTATTTTTTATAATAGGGCATTCTACTGTTCTGAGGTCTGCTCTGTGATTTCCTTGACAGTTATAACATTTAAATGGTTCATTTTTATGGGGGCAAGTTGCAGAATAATGGTTTTTGGAACAGTAAATACATGCTATTTTGTGGTTACAATTATTTTTTGTATGACCAAAATCTAGACATCTCATGCATTGAATGGGGCCTTTAGGTCTTTTTCTCCTTTCAGCTTTTACAATGAGATTACAAATTTGTCTTACTTCTAAAATATTTTCTGTTTTCTTCCCCGTTGAATTCGGCTGCTATTACTGGAATTGGATTACTGTCTTTTCGGAGTCTAGTTACTTTAACGAGTGATGGATGTTTTTCTTTCAATTCAGTGTAGATTTCCTCTTCTGTGATGGATGTGTGTAGATTTTTAAATACAACTGAGAATTTCTTATTTGCTGGGTCCTTGTAGGTATGAAACTGTCTTCCTGTGTTAATTAGATATTTGGTTATGTCTCTGAAATCACTAATTTTTCAGGTTGTATTTTCACTTTATTATTTATGAATTGAAGTGTGAAACTGTTTTTACTTTTGTATTGATTTCCTTGCTGAAACTCGTGATGTTAGTTATATTTGCTACATAAATTGGCGGATTTTAACTGATTCTACTACACTTGGCGATGTTTCATTAATGTAACTAAACCTATTTTGATTGTTGGGATCTGGTATTCTGTTCAGTTCTTCAAATCTATTGTAAGTTTGGACCGAATAACTAAACTGGGTTGAACTGTGTATATTGTCTTGTTTTGAATGCAGACTAGACCTTTTGGTGTCGCTAGACGAGGTATCATTATCTGAAGGTCGCTTTAAATTTTGCCCTGCGGCATGTTGGCCTGAAGCGTTACCTTGTAGAGTATCCGGGTTTGCTGCCCCATCGATGTCTGTTGATTTGGTTGGCGTTCCATTGTCGTTTGACTTGGTTGAGATTCCATTGATGTAACTTCGTCACTGACGTTTGCCGTTGCTTGTTCGTACAGCATCGATGTGTTTAGGTCTTGGATGGAATAATCACTGTTGAGAGTTATTAGTGCATTATTGATGAGCTGCCCGGTTGTCGGGCAGTATCCATTGTACATAATGCGTTGCACTCACTAGTGGACTGTTTCCACAGACCACAAGATTTGCGCTGGTTCACAACTTTTAGTAAGTCGCACGGTTGTCACTGTTCACACAGTCAGGAACGATCCGTTCGGTTCGACAGTCGAGCGCGGAAATCATCAGGTGGATGGTCAGAAGTGCTTGGAGACTCTCTGAAAGTCAAATTTGCAAATAAAATTACTTAAGTAATTACTTAAAAAACTTAAGTAATTTTACTGAATTGTTTAAAATAGTGATCTTGAGCGTTCTTCAGTATATTTATGTAAAATATTACGAAACGTTACAGTACATGTTATCGTTTTTGTTTTTGCTGAAAGAAGTCTTTTTTAATTTTTTTAAAAAAAGTATAGTATCGGTTTTCAGTGTTAATTTAAGGCTAAATGTCAATGAATAATCATTAAATATTATTTCCTCTGACAGTTGAAAAACACTTGTATTATGTTACTGATAGTGATTATAAATAAATTCGTAAAGGTCAGTCTTCTGACTCCGCTTCTTTTATAGGTATTCAACGAAAACACAAGTATGATTCAGATTTTTCAATGTGAAACTGTTTAAAAATAAATATTTGGTTGCTGACTTTTAAAGGAATGCATACCTAAGTCGCCTTGATAGACTTCCAAACAATAAACAATCGTACAAAGAAAAAAATTAATTCAGCCGTCACGAAGTGAATTGTGTCTTTGATAAATGATCAGCTACGCAACCAATTGTTAATCCTCCCTTTTTTTGCAGTATCATTAGATCTCATTATACATTGTCTGAAAACCGTATTGTCTTAATTGCCCGGAAGTCAATTATTCCAAAACAATTAACAACAGAGTTCCCAGAATCAATTGCTACCGACCACTTCAGGAATCGCGACCTCCTGCTAATTTCCATTCGTTCTCAACGAACACATCTGCTTTCCTTTTATTTCGCGAGGCAACATCGCGGGTTTCTCATTTGCATCGCAGGGCGCCTCGTTATCCGAGAGGTAATCTGCCTAAACAGAACTGAGAGATGGGGAGTTTCTCTTCGGTCCCGAGATTTTACGTCGGAACACAAAAGCATCTGGGCCAAGGCCGAACTTTCTCCGTGGCTGTGCCGCTCGGCATCGGAATCGTTCCCTTCGGCTCCGTTGAGAACCGGTTCGGTGAGCCGGCTCGCGGTGGCTGTCCTTTGCGGGCGAGGAGGCCACCAAGCGTTGACCGCTGGGGGCGTGTTCCTTTTCGTTCTCAGGGAGAGGGTGACCGAAGGAATGTATTCGGCTGGAGAGTTTCAATAGTGATTCGTTCATTACTGCATTGAGGACTTCTTTTACATAATGGCATGCTAACATTCCTTGTCGGGATAATTATGAATATTTTTTCTGCATTTAGCCATTGCAGCGCAAGTGACCTGAGGTAATAAATACTCATATATAATGAATTCTAAACCATAATATTATTTTCATGAAAGGCATGTATAGAATTATTAGATTTTCAATTGTTCATAATATTGTTAATCTATATCTGGGTGACCAAATTTTGTCTACCAGTTTTGCCTGCTAAGATCTCACAATTTTACTGCCATAGAGTACACTTATTGAAGAGAACAATCATTGATCAGGTTTTCCTATATTGAAGATTTTTTATATACAAATGGAAGAAAAATCGAAAGTGACCGCTACTGCAACCATCGGTGGTTTATTATAATTGTTTCGTGTTTGTAAGTATATAACTTGCGTGAAGATTGTCCAGGAAACTGGAAACGCCATTGACATAATAGCAAAAACCTTTAAATATTTATTATTCTACGATTATCCTTTCTCAAGTTTTCACTGCTGTTCCTCCACCGTTTTTTTTTTTTACCTTAGACTTTTGTTCTCATTTTTACAGCCAGGCGGCAGTCTTTGAACTGAGTAGTCGAGAGGCAGCTGGCCACCTCTGCCAGCCACTGGACCCGGCTGACAGGTCTGTCTGGTTTTTCCACGAGATTGAGCGATTGTCGGGTCGAATCGCACTGTGGCGAAGCGAGATAACGCCGTCCTTCACTCGGTTTCATCGCCTGCGCGCGGTGATTGCATGCACGAGGGAGGAAAGTGAAGCAGCGTTACGAGACTCGTCGAGCCCCAAGCGCGCCTGGTTTAACTCGAAAGTGTTCAGAGAAGTTGCTGATGCAAATTGCTTAAGGTTTATGGGCTGTTAGGGTATGCTGGTTTTCCAATTTACTTAACAATGTGGATTTTGAATGTAAACTTATTTACAAAGCAAGAACTCCTCTTTAGTGTCTGAATGTAATATTAAATTATGATGATTTTAATCCCGAGTTTCCAACTTCCAAGAGCTGAGTACCATATAGGCCATTTTATAATATTCTGCAAGTATAAACGAGGTACTATGAAATAATATGCACAGTTTAATAATAAAACAAAGTTAGCATAATTTTAATTGCTTAATACACTAACAATTGTATAAGTGAGTGAAAAGAGTCAGTAAAAATTGTCATAAGTTAACGAATTGAGAAATTAAAAAAAAAATTAATTACTTCCTTAACCGGGCGTTGTAATAAATAAAAACGAAACAAATAAGCGAACAAATAAAAACAAAACCTCTTTTTTGACTGCTGATATTAACGTACAAATACTTACAGCAAACGATGCTGTCATGTTGGTGAGAATGAAGGAAGAGGGTTTGAAAGAAATGTACATAATTGTTTTTCAGTAAACACTTTAATACTGTCCTTTGAATTGTGGTTGTAAACATTTGTGTACATATTTTCCCCTTATGTCGAAGTTTTGTCTTGCACAAGTGGTTCATTCTGCAACTCAAATAATGTTTGAGAATCAGTTCACTAATGAAACATGAGTGAGATTATTCTCAAATTCTGTTGCAGTCGTTATCAGTCACTCTGTACAAATAAAGAGAATGCCCTGAGTTGCAAAATTTGAGTTTGAAATTTCAATACGACATTCTTTGGACATTTGAGTAGCAAATGTTCCTCGCTTCTAAAAAACTTCTCCGCAACCTGTAGAAGCCTAACAACATCATCAGAAGGGTTTATTAAACTATCTTTCACATCTCTTATTTTAATTAAACCCCTTTTCTCAGCAGTTTTTGGTGCAAATAATAAGAGATGAAGCCAGAAGACGCCTTTGGCTATTTGTTCGATACATAAACTTCTCCTCAAAGTGAGAAGAACACAAGTAACTTGCTGATGTTGGCGCCCATTTATCCCTTCTCATATTTACAACCCATCGTTTCGTATGTTCCTTGTTCTTCAATGGGAATCTACAATAATTAAATACAACAATTAGTGGTATCAGATTTTTGTAGCGTGTACACCAAAGAAGACAAAAGTAGAAAACAGTTCAGTAAGCGCCTTGAAAAACGGAAATGTTTGTGGTTTGATTACTTCTTGTTTGTGCAGTTACCGCGAACAAACTGAAGGCGATATACTCCAGTCACTATTACAAAATTTATAATAAATGTGATCGAAAAGTAAAACGACACACGAAAGAGGGCTGGTATCAAACACATTCCGTATCACGGTATCGCATGCCCGACTCACAATGTTTGACTGTAGAAAACATGGCGGCCCTAGTACTGAGAGCGTCCACCAAGCGCGCTGAAACCACAGACTCAGCCACTCTATGTAGTATATTCTATCTCGTTGGGGGGAACACATGACCGCGAAGAAGTTAGCTGGCCCGGGAAGCAGAGAGGAGTTAGTTTTGAGATTTGCCATACGGTGTTGGACGCAACTATTTGAGCGGATGTGTTTACTAAATGTTTTTGTGCAAATCTGTTAGTTGTGAAGGTGGGATGCCTAAGCTACGGATGAGAATTGTTGTTGATCATACGTTGATGCCAGCATATTCCTGCCTGCTCAGTAATGTTATATTTGCAAGTAATATATGATTGTCGTAATACTAATCTGCGCCAACGTCCATTTCGCTTCCACGATATCACAATATTCGTATCTAAAACGATACAGCAATTGCACAAGTAGAAGTTAACACAAATTAGACTGAGTTTCTGGAGTTTTAATCTCTTAAAAAATTTTGGGAGAAAAATATGTAAGAGTTAAGAAAATCCCGGGAAGGATCAAATGTAGTTGAAGATTTTGCGACAAAATGTTTGGAACTAAACAAGAATGAACTTATATTGGGATTAGAGAATAACCCAGAAGAATAGCTTACAGGCGATCTTTGTGCATTATTGTCCAGATTAGTAAAAATCGTAAAAAAATGTAGCTGTTCTAAACTCTATACGCATCATAAAAACCTTCATGACATGAAAGAAATTTTCAACACATGAAAATAGTTTTCAAACAGTATACAGCGTTGGCGGCGCCACATTCAACTAGTAAAGTTAACAAGACGGGAAGAATATTTCGCCAAAAATTGAGTGCCTCTTCTCCTTATTGAATAAGTGCAGTGTTGACGTATTAAATTACGTCTGAGCGTTGTAAATAATTTTAAATTCAAAATATGTAATTTATTGCGTTTATAAATTACTTTATGTAAAATGGAATTTATTGGTCGTTTAGTTAAAAAACCGATCACTACTCCTTCCTTTTCGTGGAACACAGTATCCGATACGTCCTCCGATGCGGCGGCCGCGTCTTGTGAAGCGCAGATCGCCGGCTATCGGCAATCGACCGAGCTTGGCGGTCTCCGCCGGTCACCGGCGACCGGGAGCCCGCAACCGGCTGCTCTAGCAGGATTTTCCTAAGGATGAGCCAAAGTGACAGTTCGCTAAACAAGTGAACATCACATGTAATTCAGAGACGAATCCCTCTGCCGCGGTAGCTGTTCATTGATTGATTGATTGATTTTTCGTGTTTCCGGGCGCGTCAACTACATTGATCATTAGTCCCGTTACTATAGTGCATGTGTTTATCGGGAGATGGTGATTTTCCCCCACTGCATGGCGAGATCCGGCGCCGACCACAGAAAAAAAGAGAAGGTCGAAATGAAATTCGGAATGTCAATCTCGTCTGCTCTCCTCTGCTCACTGGACTTGACTCAACTTCAAACCTTGGTCTAAATAAGGATTCAGATTCCAAAACTAAACAAGTGTCAGGTACAAATTTTTTCACTTGAAACAACAAAATTTGATCACCTACAAAGTTCAAATCAATATTAGTAAAAAAAATGTATTGTTTGTCAGTAATTAAGCAATCACTGAAATTTAAGCTCACCTAAGAAAGGGAAGTTGTATATTGCTTGATACTGCTTCCCAACACCCACTGGTCTTTTATCCGCTGATCGAAAGTGTGATATCCACAGAAACCACTGCAATAACCGTAGATGTAAATAAATAATAACAATCGCCACATAAGAATTATTAAAATGATAAAATCTTACCATTTCCACAGTATCAGGATGTAAAACAAACTGAAATAGATCACTGTGGTAACGATTTAGAATAGTAGATTGCGTTACACTTATAAGAGAAGGATCACTTTCGATATTAACCAAAACTGCCAAAATTAAGGCAGCTATGGCAAGGAACCAAATTACTGTCTTCATGGTTAGTTCGCTTTGTTAATTATTAGTAAAGGACGTAAATGTTTGGTAAAATGATAGAAAATTAAATACTTTTAAGTCGCACCATTTGATACATCGCGCGTTCAACATGACGTACGTGAATAAAAAATCACAACTTGCAAGGGCCACATAACCTCAGAACCAGTTACAAGTAGTATATGCCATGTAACTAGCCTTTGACCACACCGTGGAGAAAATGTTTGCTTTTTCAATGATCACACTATCAGAACGACAACGCAACGTTCCCGCCGGTTCCCGCCTTCCTCATATTATATTTTTTCATTTTCCAGTTTCTCTCTTACTCAAGAGGGGAGAGGGGAAACCACAGAGCACCCATATCCCACAGAGCACTCAGTATACTCTCTGCCCGGGGGAAACCCTGGCGGTTCGTTGGAGATCACAGAGACCTGATAGAGATAGGCCCAAAAGCAATTAACAAGTGAAGGGCACATATTCTGACAAAAATGTTCCAATTCAAATGATGGTGGAAATAACATTGTGTTACTTCCATTCTCATCAATATATCACGGATATTCAACGCAAAGAATATAACGTGACAATACCAGCCCGTGCAGAGAGTATCGCAGGATTTTTTCCCAAAATGAATATTCCCTGGTCGATTTGGCCCGACTCAAAAGCTCTGCGATTTTGAAAAACATTCTTTAAATTTTGGAGGTACTGAATATGAAGGCCCTGGGACAGTTTCAAAATTTTCAAAAAAATTGCTCCAATTTTTTTCTTGAAATCTCTTACAAAAATAGAATGAAATGTACTTGGATAGATGGTATAGGTCCGATTTTCACTTTTAACTGAATTTTCGAAAATTAGGTACTAAAATCTGAATTTTTTTAGCATCTTCCTACAACTACAATATTGAAGATCGCAACGTATTTCTACAAATGAAATTTGTTCTTCACAAGTAGTCCTTAAATGAAAGTCACGTTCAATGTTTTGGAAGTATTCGTAGTTTAAGCAGAATTTTGATTCAAATATGGACAATAATAAAAAGTATTAAAATCATGATTTTCTCAAAAATTGTTCCAAATTTTTCATTTAAACATTTTGAAGGGATAGTGCTAATTCACTGAATAACATGATGTCAAACACTGAAAACATAACTAAGAATACATCCCTGTTTGATGAATTCTTTTGTTTTTTTATGTGCAAAAATTGTGAATAACAGAATAGCTCCAATTGCAGACTGCACTCTACCTCAGATATAATAGGGGTTTAGAAAAGGTCATCCAACATGGATGATATATTTACATTAAAACAAATAATTGAGAAACGAGTAGAGTTTATTATTTTGCCTTCGTGGATATTCAGAATGCTTTTGACAATGTCAACTGATGTAAATTATGGAGGGAATGGAATGGAATGGAATTATGAATTATTTAAGAAGAAGGGTATCCTAGACATCTAGTGCAAGTGGTGAAAAGTATGTATAATAATAGTTACTAAAATTACAGTAAAATACAATGGATTTGTTTCCAGGAAGAGGATTATAAATAAAGGAGCAAGGCAAGGAGAGAGTCTTTCGCTAACCCTCTTTAACATACATTTGGGATGTATAATTAAAAGGTGGAAGAACGTGGTGCCTTCAGAAATTTACCTAGGCAAAATACATTTTCAATACTCTTTATCTGCTGATGACTAGGTGAACCTGCAGGAATTTACCTAGGCAAAATACATTTTTCAATACCTTTTATCTGCTGATGACTAGGTGAACCTGCAGGAAAACAAAGATGATTTGCAAAGATCTATTTGCCAACTGAAGCAAATTTTATGGAGTACAATCTGATAGGATCAGTTAATAAAACCAAAGTAATTCGACTGCGGCGCTAGCCGAATTCGTTTACTACGCTCCGTGAAGTCACGAAGGTTAAGCGAATTCAAGACTCGCGGGTTCGTGGTTGGGTGACCGACCAGGAACCCCGGGATCTAACGGCGTCGGCTGTCGAGCCCTGGCCGAAGGGATAAAAGGCACTGACTGACTGCGACGTGACGAGGCTTAACAAATATAGTAATTATTACACAGTAACGGAGGATTACTCCAGAATAAAAAGCGCTCAACGCCCCTTAAGGGGCTTGGAGACGCGTTGCGTCAAGGTGTAGACGCAACAAATTAAAAAAAAAAAAAGTAATGGCTTTTAAAGGAAAAGAATAACTAAGGACAAAGATTGTGCTTCACAATATGGTTTTAGAATTAGTATGCATTTTAACTACCTAGGGTATGAAATTACATATGGAAGAGAGAAGGAGGTCAGCAGCAAGATCCACAAATTTCAAGCAGTATGTGGAACTACATGTTGAAAGTTTTAAAAGAAAGCATGAAAAGAAATCCAATTAAAATTTTATATTATGCGCTTCCAGTTTTACTCTATGGATGTGAAACTTGGTTCAAAAACAAGATTTATGGAGGATTGAATTAGCAGAAACGAGATTTTGAGAGGAGAAGAGGCCAAACAAAAGTGAAAAATATGAGAGGTTCTAGGTGGAAAGAAACAATGCATGACAAACTTAAGAAGTACCCAAAGCAATGGGTGACACATATTGGAAATATGCCCGAGACAGACTTCCAGTGCAAGCCCTGAATTATAAGCCAAGAGGAAAGAGAAACATTGGAAGGCCAAGAATGAGATGTAAATCCAGCGTTGACAGCTGAAGTCATTTACTACGCTCTGTGAAGTTACGGAGGTTAAGCGAATTTAAGACTCGTGGGTTCCTGATTGGGTGACTGGCTAGGAACCCTGGGATCTAACAGCGTTAAGCCCCTGGCCGAAGGGATAAAATGCACTGGCTGCAACATGACAAGACTTGACAAAGAAAGTCAAAGAGGATTACTCCATGCAAGAGCTCAACGCCCAACAAGGGTTTAAGAGATGTGTTGCTTCAATGATGTAACAAATAAAAAAAAAAATAGAAGCTGGAACAGGCAATATGCCTAATCCATAAAGGAAGATGATGATGATGATGATGATGATGATGATGGTGATGATTGTGATGATGATGGTGATAGTGATGGAGATAATAATATAGTATCGTATAGCTAGAGTGCCCTACATAATTTGTTCAGTTTTTTTATTCATAATGCAGAGGAGTCAATAAGTTTTTGAGTTTCCTTTGCCTTATTTATTAATAAGACTTTACAAAGTAATGACATTCATTTTCAATCATGTTTGCAAAATGCTTTCCCATTCATATTACTTTCTACTTTGCACTGAAATCATTTCACAGATCATTATATAACTTTCTTGGAGTCTTTGAAATATTAAATCTGACATTTTATTTGCAATTAAGTAAGTAATTGTTCAATATATGCAGCAGATATTTGAGAGTAGTAAATAGAAGCCAAAGTACAGTTATATCTGTACTTTAGCTTCTATTTCCATCTCCTTCATAAAAATGTTCATTCCCTTCCTGTCCTTTTTTCTCCCTTGCATAGAACATGACAGTTGAGTTCATTAACTATTACTTTTAAATTTTAAAAACTCTTCAGGAATTTCAGTCTACTTTTTCTTTCATTTAAAACAGCTTAACATTTAACACTTATACACTGCTATCTGAGATAGGCCTACATTATAATAATAATAATAATAATAATAATAATATTTATTGAGTCACAAATACAATTTCAATCGTATGAGAGTCAGATATGGCGGAGAGAAGTTACATTTACTGCCCAGAAATCAAAACAATGGGGACCATCTCAGCATTTGCTCAAAGGATCAAGGAAACTGGACAAAACCCTGATCAAGTTGGTCATTGATCTTACAATAATAATAATAATAATAATAATAATAATAATAATAATAATAATAATAATAATAAGTAACAGTAATAGTAATATCAATTATAATAGTAACAATACTAATAATAAAATACTATTCATTCAGGAATGATTTAACGATATTAATTATTAACAAATTTGGGTTTGGCATTCTCCTTCTATATCAGTCCAACTGCAATTAACACAGGCAGGATGGGATATGCAGTTCTTTTCTGCTTCAACTTGAACAGTCAACATGAAACAGAGAATCAATGGATTAGAATTTTATTTTTGTTTTTAAGGAGGTAGTGATGTGATTTGTGATTCCTTCACACTGTAGAACATGTTGTTAAGCAGGAAAGCTTTCAATTTACTTTTAAATCTATGTATTGTATTAATATCTTTAATATCATGGCTCAATTTGTTGTAAAGTGTAATGCCTCTATTAGTGTACTTTTTGATAAAGTGTAGTTTCAGATTGGGAACATGTGGTTATCCTTTGTCGAGTGTTATAGTTGTGTACATCAGAATTTAGAGTGAAAGTGTCTTTGTTTTCCATGAGAATCTTCTTTGTAAGACAACTATTTCAAATATGTACATGCAGGAGTGGAAGAACCCTTTAATTTTGAACAAGGGTTTGCAAGACTCCAGCTTATGAGTGCTGGTCATTGTTCGCAGTATTCTTTTTGGATAATAAATGTACGAGTGCTTTCAGGGCATTTCCCAAAATATTAATCCATATTTCAAGTGTGAGTGCACATTTGCATAATACATTGTCCTAAGAGTCTCAATGTTGGAGCTTGACCTGAGGGTGTATAGGGCATAACAAGATTTGGTGAGCTTCTTATTAAGATTTGAAATGTAGCATTCCATTTTAGGTTTTCTTGGATTGTTAGACCAGGAAGGTAGTTTCCTGTGATATTTTACAAGATTATTATTTATGAGCAAATGTTGGGAGGGTTTTTCTTTGGATCGGGGATTCATGAAATTTAGAGAGACTGTTTTGCTGGTGTTTATGATAAGTTTGTTGTCTTGAAACCATTTTACTAATGCATGCAATGTTTCTTGAGTTTCTTTTCTAATAATTGTGCGTTTTGCTTTTATGATTATGTTTGTGTCATCTGCAAACAAAATTGTTTGTTATTTTTAAAGCCAAAGGCATGTCATTTATGTATATAGGAATAATATTGGCCCTAGGATGGATCCTTGCGGACTCACAATTTATCATCTGAGGTTGGAGTAGTATGAGGAGATTTTGTTATCTTTAGTGTGCTGGAGGGTAACTACTTGGCTACGGTTTGATAAATATGATTTAATCCACTGGCCTGCAATGCCTCGGATCCCTAGCATTTCTAGTTTTGTTAAAAGTATGTGATGATCAATAATGTCAAAGCTTTTGACAAATCTGGGAAAAGGCCAATGGGAATTTTCCCTTCCGATTTAGTGCAATAAGTATGTCATTTAAAAGGAGAAAATGGCTGTCTCTGTGGATCTATTACACCTGAAACCATGTTGTGTGTTTGTAGGATATTATTTGCATTGAGAAAGTGTTTGAGTCTATCATTGAGAAGCTTTTCCAGAATTTTGAAAATCCTGATAGCAGGGAGATAGGTCTGTAGTTCATGGATCATAACTATTGCCCTTTTAAACAATGGTTTAACTTTTGCCATTTTGAATACATTTGGGAATATGCCTGTTTTTAGAGAGTGATTGCAAATATGAGACAGCGGTTGCACTATATATGGGGCACTGTGTTTGATAAGAAAATCGGGAATGTTGTCCAGGCCTGCTGAGAATTTATTTTCCATTTGTCCAATGATTTTAAAAATTTCAGAGGGGGTGGTTTCATATAAATATTTGGAATTTGCAATTTGTGAAACATTAGTGTTTGTCTGGTGTGTTATTGTTTAGGAATGTTGAGATACTAATTTTTACCAATTTGTGAAAAGTGTTCATTGAATATGTTAGCAATTTCTTGTGGGTCTTGTAAAGTTTGGTTTTGAAGTGAGCTCTATATTTTTCTGTTATTGTTAGTTGGTGCTGTTGTCTTTTAATAATGTCCCACATAGCTTTTGTTTTGTTACGTGCATTTGCAATGTACTTGTCATTTGTCATAATTTTCACTTGTTTGATTACTTTTTAGGATTGAATTGTATGTTTGTAGTATGAAATGAAGCTGGGGTTACATTTGTTCAGTGTTAGTATTTTATACATGTTACGCTTTTCTTTCACAAGACACTTTGATGCCTTTAGTAACCCACGTTTGTTTTTATTATTTTGAATCTTTCTGAGTTTTTGAGAAACGTGTCATTAAAATGTCTTAAGTATATATTTATGAATGAGTTAAACTTATCGTTGTGTCATTTGTCTTAAATACTTCATTCCAATCTTGTAATCTGAGTAAGTTTTGGAATTTTATTATGTTTCCTTGGGAATAGTTTCGAGTTTCTTGTAAGTTGTCTGTTCTGTAATTTTGTTTCTATTTGAAGTGTTAGAATCTGGGCAGTGTGGTCACTGAAGCGTAATAAATGTAGCAACAGAAAAACTATTATTTGCATCTATTATTATTTGATCTATTGCAGTGCTACTATTTTTGGATACTGTGGTTGGTGTATTTACGTGTTGTTTGTAGATTGTATGATTTTAGTAAGTCTTTAAATAGATTTTCATTACTGGATTGAGTGAGGCAATTTATGTTGAAGTCACCAAAGAATAATTTTATACTGTCTACGTCCTTAAGTTTTGTTAGAATCATTTCTAGGTTTTTAAGAAGATTTTCAGATTTCCAGTTGGGCTGCGATCGTGCATAGAACCATGTTTTTACTTCAGTTAAGTCTGTGATAGATATTTCAAAGTCTTTTCTTTTATGAGGTGAGTGTGATTGGTGTAGGTGCAAAACTAATTTTATCTTTAATAAAATGCATGTCCCACCATATGCATGATGTGCGTTGTTAATATTTCGACATGAGCTGCTAGCTAAAGAGAAGCCTGGTATGTGCGTGTTGTCTAATTGTTCCTTGGTCAGCCAGTGTTCTGTAAAGCATAGTATTGAAATGTGGTTGAGCTTCTCCTCTAGTAATACTTCTATGTCAGTGAGTTTGTTTTTCAGTGACTTACGTTTGATGAAGAATGTAGATAGTTTTATTTTGTTAATTTTTGCTTTCCTGCTGATGTTTGCTGCTACAGGTTATAAACAGGAGTGGGTTTACGGTTGCAGTGGAAGTTGTACTTACGGATGGGATGGGGAGGAGGATGTGTAGGAGTTGGCGAAGGAGTGGGTAAATGAGGGAGGGAGATCAGAGGAGGGACTGGGAGGCTAAGAGAGGGGTGGAGGCTGGTGAAGGAACTGGAAAGGGTAAGGGTATAATTAGGCCCAGATAATTATGTACTAAAAAGAGGGAAAACGTAGCGTATATATGTAATATAATATACTGAAATATGTACTAAAAAGTAAGAAATATGTAGCATTAATTATCATTATATCAATTCTATTTTATTAAAACGCTTTTATCTTAGTGTATATTGTTCTGTTTCATTAACATAAGACCAATATTAAACATTATTCTCCTCATAATCCTACTATTTACAGTGATCACCGTAACAATATGAATGGTGCCTCTGGTAACAATACAAATGAGCTGGTGTGTGAAGTTTCTGGTGAAGGGTATCAAGGTAGAGGGAGACCCCTGAAAGATGCGAGGTGGCAACAATATCTCTGTAAAATGTATCATTTTCAGAAATCAAATTTCCTTTCTGTTCTCTGTGATACGGCACTGAAACACACCAGAAGCTATCGATTGCGTCTGTCACCTTGCCCTTTTATTTACAATACTGTCGGTACTGACGGACTAACTTATTTCAACGTGATGCAATAGAATTTTAGAGAGGAGGCTACAGATAAATATTGAATTGACATTGCTGAATTGTTTGTCTGGAAGATTCCTTATCAAAATCATATAGGAAAAATGAATGATTAAAAAAAAAATTGTAGTAATATGAAAAAATATTTTCTTTTGGGTAAAATATGTATTAAGAAGTCAACGTTTTTTGGCACTAACCAATATGAAACGTGAATATATCGTTGATTTGACTTGACTGAGTTACATTAGGAAAATATGTTAATACATAATTAACCGGGCCCTAATCATAATCATAAGTCAACATATCAATATTTATCCATGGCATAATACTGTATTATGGAGAAATGCATCATTCTTGATCTTTAGATTTCAGAGAAAGTGTGGAAAGTAAATGTTCTCTATATGATTCCTGCAAGCCTCTCTTTACTGAACTTGGAATACTAATATAGAATTTTCTCTTCATTTATGAATGTATGGTTTTTGTCAAGGAAAGCTGTCTATTTTCATGCAATACCTACAAGTATCTATAATTATAACATAATAATAATACTAATAATAATAACAACAACAATAAAAATAATTTCCATTATGTGTCATCATATTATGGCATTATCAACAGCACATTACTAATACTGTAATAAGCAATATCACACTATAATAATAATAATAATATTTATTGAGTCTCAAATACAATTTCAATCGTGTATGACGAGTCAGATATGGCGGAGTGAAGTTACATTTACAGTCCAGAAATCAAAACAATGGGGACCATCTCAGCATTAGTAGATGCCTAAACATTTTCTATATTTTTCCAAATATCATTGTATTAAACACTTGATGACAAATACGCACATTAAACTAAAACTCTAAATTCTCTGAAAATTCTTTCAAAAAATTCTATATTGTGTTCACATGTTTTTTACACAAACAAAGCAACACTCTGTTTGGTTTTACATAAGAAAAATTCTTTGAAGAACTACAAACAATTACAGATGATTCCAACACTTTGCATTTAGTTTTATGTTTGCCTTCTTTTCCTCACCTCATGGGAGTGATTCTAAACTTTTCTGGGAGTGTGGAAGTTAAAATTGAGGTGAGATACCACATCGCAAAGAGGTGGCTGGAACAATGACTGACAAAATGTGGAATAAAATTGACCTTAGGGTAATTGTCTCCAAATAAGAAAAGTGCAGTTGAACTTTAATGTGTTCTTTATTAATCTTTTAATCCAGTAATGGTCTGGTATCTGTTAGTACTTTAAGTGTCATAAAGTTTTGTGTAACTCAACTGTTACAACTGGGTATCTGTTGTCAACCTTAATAACAAAAATTAAAACTGGTAATTAAAAACATAATAACACCATACCTAATAATATTACAATAACATAATAAAACAATAATATAGAAAGAATATTCAAATAATTCTAATAAAGAAGTAGGCATTATAAACAGTACTCAGTAAAAAACTCTGCTAAAGGAAAGAGGGCCTTGGTAAGGTAATTTTGAAACACTACTATTATAATTTTTGGTATCTTATTAAATGTATTGAATAAAAGTTTCATAAATATAGAAGTTTATTACAAAATATTACAAAACTGAAAAAGAAAGCAAATTAAATATCTTAATTACGAAAAGTGAGTTTTGAGTCTATGAACATCCTAGCTACTATCAAAGTTGTAGGATTGATTTAGTTTCCTAGAGATAATAAGGTAGTGGACAAAATATGTATAATAAATAGTACAATCATCTAAGAAAATACATTTTATTAACAACATATACATAATTTTATTGACTTGCTAAAATAAAATTGTACAACACTCAGTCAAAACATTTTATGCAGACTGCTAAAATCACATTCACTTGATTTTGAACTTTCTAGTTCTTCTTGAAGACTTGATGTTCGGAACTGTATGACATAGTTGTCTGAGTCCTAAAGTTCTTAAAAGGTCTGCTTTCTGAAATACTGGCTGTAAACATTATTGAATATTAATATATGGACATTTTACAATAATAAAGTTAAACTTATATTAGGATATTAATTATTATTATTGTCAGATGAGATGGTGATGATATTGATGATGATGGTGAATGCATTGATAAAGATTACAACTATTGCACTACAAGTATGGAAGTTATTCATTATAATATTTGATAAAATAAACTTACATGGCAAAAATCTTCATCATATTCATAATCATCTAGAACACCACTAGTTGTTTCAAAACTTGTGAAAGATGTATCGTGTATCCTGTGAAAGAAGCCAACATAAAAAATGTTAATTTTTAATCTATATACAAGTACAAGTAAAAATTTGAGGATGAATCTGAAAATTAACATACTTTTAATTAAATGTTAATAAAATTATTTAAGTGTTCAACTAATAATATATGATAAGTATGTTATGAACTAGGATGCTGAATCAAATGAGAATTGTATATAAATTATAAATTTTTACAGTGTCTCTAAATTGGAAGAAGCCGTTATGTCGTCATTTGTCAATACAATATTTGTCCTTAAAACAGACCATATATATATATATAATTACTCTTGCATAATCGATTGTTTGGCCTAGTATTTTGTTCATTGCAAAATGAAAAAATATTGTGAAGTTTAATTGGAAATTCTTGCAAATGTCAAAAAAAGTACATTTTGAGGATGTTACTTGGTGTAGCTTCGCATGTAATAATAGTAGTACTATTTATAAAGTATTTGTGTAGTCTCTGTGAGTATGCTTCTTGAGAATAAAGTAAATGTGAATGACAGATGCCAATTATAAATTTCTGAGAGCATTTTCAAATGACAGCTTTATCACCAATAACATAAGAGTGGTTATAACAAATTATTTTACTTACTCTGAGCATATATTTATGCCATATACTAATTGTATTTGAACTTTAATAAATAACATTCATAAAAGGTTGTAATTGTTAGGTTGTGAGTATTAGATCAGGCATACAAAGATTTTCTAAAAAGGTCTCTTGAGGAGGTGGTAACAGTACCATTATGTGTATTGGTTCAGGCCTATAAAAACATAGCATGAACGCAACCAACCATAAAGAATAATATACAAAAACCTGAATCTTAATTAGCTAGTACTATCATTACATGCACTTAATTTAAAAATATGTATAACTTTAAATTCAGTGGCTCTCGAATGGATCTGAAAATTTCCAGAAGAAAGGTATCACAGTGGACCCAGGCGTTGTATTGAAAGTGATGATGTCTGAGGAGAGAACCTGCTCTTAAGATACTTGAGGACATGAAGAGACCATGTTCTGAAAATCCAAGAGAGAGTAAAGAAAAAATTTCATTTCTTTATCATATACCATATTAAAATTTTCTTCTATTAAAGTTCTATTGTTATGACTACATTGCTTCAAAAACTAAAGTTGCTTTGGTTCTCAGTCAGTAAGCAAGTGCCCTGATAATAATTAATCTTATTTTATACATATATGCCAATTTCAAAAGGAAATGTTTTTATTATTTTAGTTACACCAAGACTAAGGTAATTTTATAAAAGTTTTAGACTTTTGTATCAATGGAAGTTGTATAAATATCTACAGCATCTTTCTTCTCTTTATTAACACCACTGTATACATTTTGTGTGTGTGAGAATATTTTGGTTTTCCTGAAAACTTGAGTATATCTTTGTTATAAAGAAAACCTGAGATGTAATTCACTTCTTTATTGTGAAACCAGGAAATATGAAAATATTGGTATTAATGGTAATGGTTGTTTCATCAATGTTTCATCCTGGTGTGCACAATCTGTTCAGAAAATTTCATATTGTTAAAAGAAGTCACAAGTCTCATTTGAGTGCTTGCATTATCAAAATTGCAGTCCCATGTGAAGTTGTGCATAACATTGATGCTAAACTTCACTATGTGAACTGATATACTTCCTGGTTTCATAATAAATAAAAAGGTAAAATATCTTGAAGACAACGTTAATTTTTTGTATTCACATTCTTTATTTAACAGAAATTATTCCTTGGTGAAAGAGACAAATTGAACAAGACAAGTCAAACTATAGTTTGACTTGTTTAAGATAAATAGGTGGTTAGAGCACAAATATATATTTCCCTTAAGTTGCATATAAATTATTGAAGTACCATATTGATTTGTTCTTTGTTACTTTCTTATAGTTTAACTTCAAAAACATTTCCTTATTTACATATTTAGTTTAATCAAATTTTCTAAGTAAACTTAGTGTACTAAATTTACTCACTTTCTAGTTTACCTAAATTTACTTCCTACTTTCCTTGCATCACTGGTCCTACGAAATCTGAAATCACAGAACATGAAAATTGACAAGATCCTTGAGGAAGGAGAGTGAAACTGGGAGCAGAGGAAAGAAAACTTATGTACAGTTCAATGTTAACAAATGAAACAGTACACATAGATGCATTCCTCCAGCCTAGAAAAATATTGAAATCTTTTAAAACCAAAATTCTGAAAAACTAAAGACGGAAATTCTGATTATAAAAGCAATGTTTTAAGGGAAAATACTTGTGATAATATTTTTCTCAAGAAACATGAAAAAATGGCAAAAGGTGCATGTTTTATTTGTTGTTCGACATAACACAATGAAAAATTTTTACTAAATTGAAATTAAAAGGTTTTGCATCATTAGTTGACCTGGTATTTGATTAAGTTAGGATTATGATATGCACGTAGGTGTTTACACCATGTTAACAATAATATATTGTTGAAATTAATGACAAAATAAAGATGTCAATAACAAGAGAAATAATTCACTTTTATAAATGTTTTCCTTCATTAGGATCAAATTATTGTTCTTAACAGTAAATTATGATTGCACTTTAAAAAATGTATTATCGTTTGCTATGTTGGGACCTCTAAGTCTTAATTGCTGGTAGGTACAAAAATTGTATCTACACTGCTATGTCACAATTCAAATAGCTGTAATATTGAAAATCATATCTCTGGTGGTGAATTTAAGTGTGAAGCGACAAATTAATGGTGTAAGGGGTCAAAGCCTTATCATAGGTCTCATGAGCCATAGCCACTAGCCTCATGGGGCTGTAGTGCCAGAATACATTAAATAATGAATTTATGAACTGATTCCTGAGTTATGTCTTCTGTTTGATTAAATTTTGATTTCATTTTATTTATTAATTTATTTTTTGCTCATGTTAGATTGAAGATTGAAAATGAGGATTATAAAATCACCTTTATTCTGCAAAAAGAAAAGAGAGCTGATGCAGGAATTTTTATAGTTACTGCAAAGAATGACTCTGGCACCAAAGAAGTGGATGTGGAAGTAACCGTTCTCAGTAAGTATTTACAACATATAACATTTTCAGTATGGATTTTACCTTAAATTTGTAGTTATAACTGAATGTGCAATATCAGATTTTTTGAAATACTAAAAGGAGAGAGAGAGGAGAGAGAGAGAGAGAGAGAGAGAGAGAGAGAAAGAGAGAGAGAGAGAGAGCTCCGATGTAATAAAATCTATTTCCAAGGATAATTTTGTTGCATAATTTGAAACCCTTAAACTAATTGTTGGATATAAAAGATGGACCCAGCCCAGGCATCAATCTTATATAAAAACAATTTTTTCCTTCTTTTTTATAATTATTGTGTTTCAATTTTAGTTTTACGTTACCATTTATAAAATTAATTTTTATTTAGTATGAAAATTTAATTTAATTTTATTTTATGTATTGTATTTAATATTTAGAAATACCTGTATTGTACATCATTTGTTTATTGCAGGTTAGATTTTGGTCAATGTGAATTCAAAGAAATTTATGACTGTGAATATGTATTATACTCGTATCTTGGTCGTTTATACCAATATTTACAATCTTATTTTGTTTTTGTTTGTGATTGTTAATTGTATTATATATGTATTCTAATTTTTTTTTAAGCCGTCTGCATACGTTATTATTTATGATAATGAAATTTCATTTATGTACATAAGGAAAAGCAATTGTACAAATGTGAATCCCTGCAGAGCTCCTGTTTCAAGCAGATTTAGATTTAATTTTATCCGTACATTTTTGTGATTAGTTTAAACATTATGACTTAAGTAATTCATAAATTTTACCTCCAATTCCCAAATTTTCCAGTTTATCAAGAGAGTGATATTGGAGGATAGTGTTAGAGAGGAAACTAATAAAG
Organism: Teleogryllus oceanicus; assembly: GCA_964035755.1. NCBI lineage: Eukaryota > Metazoa > Arthropoda > Insecta > Orthoptera > Gryllidae > Teleogryllus > Teleogryllus oceanicus. The sequence goes on from CAXIVR010000011.1 coordinate 59,581,190, forward strand.
TTGTTTTTGTCTTAGGTGGGAAGTGGAAAATTAGAGCATTGGATGGGCATTAGGGCTAGGGAAGGAAGATTGTGTGAGAGTGGGATGGTGGAGGTGGAGATGGAGGTGGTGGGAGAGATGAAGGAGCTGAGGGAAGTGAACATGAAATTGGTGGTAGCGAGGATGGAAAAGAGCTCAATACTTGTGTTAACTTGGCACTGAATTTCTGCTTGCCTATCGGATTAAGGAAACTATGTTTCATACAAAAATTTCTTGAGAGACTGTCAAAGTCAAGTAAGGTATAATTGGTACTTACCATTTCACCCTACATTGAGAGTGATGCCCTCTTTCACTTTTCTGCGTATCACCAAGACAACCAGCCGGCGGCGCTAGCCGAATTCGTTTACTAAGCTTCGTGAAGTCACGCAGGTTAAGCGAATTCGAGACTCGCGGGTTCTTGGTTGGGTGACCGGCCAGGAACCCCGGGATCTAACGTCGTCGAGCCCCTGGCCGAAGGGATAAAAGGCATTGACTGACTGTGACGAGACTTTACTAGTATAGTAATTACGGAGTATTAGTAATTAACGTAAGATTACTCCAAAGAATGCGCTCAACGCCCCTTAAGGGGCTTGGAGACGCGTTGCGTCAAGGTGTGGATTTAACAAACAAACAAACAAAAAAAAAACCCTCTGTTTTATGCTCGGCCATCAGGAGCCCCACAACGTTAGTTACCGCCGGATCACAGCCACAGCTTCGTTGACAGCCTACGTGACCTCTTCAGTATATTTGCCGACTGCGCTAGACAGTAGCCTCCGGCTACTTGACCTTGGACCCCGATGTTAGGTATAATTCTTGCCAAGGCGGAGGCCTTGCGAGATGCTTTCGCGCAGACTATACGCAAGTGATCGTCGAAATGGAGTCCTAAGTATTTTAGAGACTACTGGGATGCTATTTAACTATCCCCAACATTGAGAGCAATACCTTCTTTCACTTTCCTGCTCGTCACCAAGACAGCCTCCGTTTTATTCTCGGACATCTGGAGTCCCACCGACGTTAGCCACCGCCGAATCGTAGCCACAGCTTCGTTGGCAACCTGCGTGACCTTTTCAGTATATTTGCCGACCACTACCACCACAACAACAAAACTGAGTCGTGCATAATATTTCACAACAGCGGACCAAGTATCGAGCCTTTCGTATACTAAAGTCCTTTCCTCAAAGTAGCTGCTGACTATTTTCATTATGTAACTCAGAACTCCCAGATTGTTTAACGCAGCAAGTATGGAACGTCACCTTGCAGTATTAAATGCGTTCTTGACGTCGAGAGTAACAATAGCGTAGTACTTCTTGGCGCCTCTTCTCTATCGTTTACCCTCAATAGCCTTGCGTGCATGGCGATGACGACCCTAACTGCATCCACTGTGGATCTCATCTTCCTAAAGCCACACTGATTATCGTACGCTTCTATCCGTTTGCAGATGATACGCTCTAACACCTTGACGGCAGTTTCTAGTAAACATATAGGTCAATATGCTGACGGAGTAAACATATAGGTCGCTAGGTGGCTTATCGCTCTTAGGAAGGACGACCAGCAGTTGTTGTTTCCAACGACGGGGGAAATTCCCCTCTCGCAAGCACACATTGTATGCCTCTAAGAAAAGATCTGGATGGGTCCTAATAGCGGTTTGAATAGCAACATTCGGCACCCCATCTAAGCCGGGGGCTTTGTAATCTTAAACCTTATCGCAAGCCCTTGACAGAAATGAAACCCCCGGAATCTCGTGTAGATCGGAAGAGAAAGCTAGGTGAAATGAAACCCCCGGAATCTCGTGTAGATCTTCAAGCAGATCCCTAGATAGCAACATATCCCTCTGATGAGAAAGCAAGGTAGCAACTATCTTCTCTAAGAGGACCGGGCAAGTCGGAGTTGGCCTAGACAGAGTTTTGAGCCAAGCCGTTACCACCTTATGCGGACGACACCTCCTTGTTTCGCTCTCTCCAGCAGCCATCTTTGCTTATCTTAATAGCTTTTGTGAAAGCTATTCTGGCGGCAAATTATGTGCCTCTGCTTGAGAGTGTCATAATTTGGGCGACCCCACCCGCGTTGCGCCAAACTGCGTGTGCGGTGGCATCCTCTGCGAAGTTCCGCGATCTCGTCACTCCACCAGTACACTGGAGGGCGGTGTTCTTTCGTGAGTCTTTTCGTCATTGACGTATCGCAATTGTCAAAGACCCGGTTCATTACAATTCCCACCATATCCTCACAGGTTCCTACCGACATAACGTCCCCCTACATCATAGCAGCGAAGAATCGCGATCGAACGTCCTGTGATTTCAAGTTGCTCTCCCACATCCCTTGCAGAACTGAACCTACACTTCTCCCTGACTTTATATACAATAGCTTGGTGGTCGCTATGTGTGTTGTGATCGCTAACCTCGTTCGCCACAATCCGTCTAGCAAAGCTATCACACGCGAATGTCAAGTCAACGATGTAGCAACGATGGATGGCAAACGTCGGGCTGTTACCCGTATTGCAGAGGTAAATGTCTAAACGGTCAAGGCCGTCCAGGAGATCCATCCCACGTTGGTTCGTCACCCTGCTGCCCCACTCAATGGCCCATGCATTAAAGTCCCCAGAAATAATAAGATGGGACTCGCAATACCAAGATTCGTTCTCCCGCATCACCCAATAATCTATCCAGTGATGCCTTGAACCCGTCAAGCGACGACCTGGGTGTGGCATAATATCTATATATATATATATATATATATATATATATATATATATATATATATATATATATATATATATAGTGACGCCAACGCCAAGCCCATGTGTGGGCTGTCGCCACGAATAGCGCCACATGATGTGGGCCATCGGCACTTTTGAAAACCACTCACCGTGTGAAAGCACTGTTCCATGACTACCAGAGAACGTCGGCGGCGTTATCAGTCGTAGCTGTTGGGTCGGGGGCAGGAAGACGATGGCGGAAAGTGGAAAAAGCTAGGGGAGTAGAAAGGTTGCGCCGAGTGGTGTCGCTTTTTTTTTTTTTTTTTTTTAATTTGTTGCGTCTACATCTTGACGCAACGCGTCTCCAAGCCCCCTTAAGGTGCGTTGAGCGCTTTGCACTGGGGAGTAATCCTCCATTAATGTGCTTTTATTTTTAATATTTGTTAAGTCTCGTCACGTCGCAGTCAGTCAGTGCCTTTTATCCCTTCGGCCAGGGGCTCGACGCCGTTAGATCTCGGGGTTCCTGGCCGGTCACCCAACCATGAACCCGCGAGTCTCGAATTCGCTTAATCTTCGTGACTTCCCGGAGCGTAGTAAACGAATTCGGCTAGCGCCGCCGGCTTGGAGGGATAGTTAAGGAGATTTGGGGAGAGGAGCGGTAGTCGGAAAATTTGCGCCAAGTGGAAACGAACTGGACGGAGGGTGCTGGTGCTGGCACGAAAATTACTAAAATTTTCAAAAACGTCTACATGATCTTAATGAAATAACTATTTATGGCCAACAAATTTCATTTGAAGGAAAACTCTGTGTCTTCAATTTTACAGTTGTAGGAAGACGCCGAAAAAATTTCAAACTTTTGCAATTTTTGAAACTTCAGAAAAACTGTGAAAATCGGACCTATGACTGAGCATCGCTCGCGCACTGCCTGCGTTGCATGGACGCGTTGGTGTCGACCTATGACGCCGATCGCACGGAAGACCGAATAGATGAAAGAAATTTAAAGAAATTCAAAGGAATAAATGATTTTTTTTATTTCTTTGGGCGTTGACACACGACTTGCACACCTAAAGAAAACGCCACTGGCACTAGCCAGTATCGCTACTGCGCTGTCAGAGACCGTACAGTAGACTGACACTATTCTCAGCGCCAACCTCGTTTGTACTTGCGTGTACTTCGATCTCATGCAAGCTTTATCTAGTTTATCCGCACACACTGGGGCTGCATACAACAGTTGGGAATGAACTGCACAAGAGATCATTCTCCGTTTCGCCTTTTTTGGACCTCCCACATTTGGCATTAGTCTCTAGATGACGTCGGAGCACGTCTTCGCTACCTTGTCCGCAGTCTTGTTAATGTGCGGATCAAAGCTGAGTCTGTGGTCGATCTCGACTCCAAAATAGGATATTTTGGGATTTCAAATTGACGTCCTCCAGTCGAATAGACGGGTAGCGGAATGCTCTACGGTCCCTGATCAACACTAATTCAGTTTTCTCCACTGCTATATGTACGAGTCTCCTAACAAGTCACCTTTTTACCCTAAAAAGGGTTTCGTTCACTTTCGTCTCCAGCACGTCGATATCGTTGCTACGGCAGATAATGAGAGTATTATCTGCGTAGCCTACAAGTTGAGAGTCTGACGGGGTGTCAATTTGTAATAGATTGTCATACATGACATTCCATAATAGCGACCCCAGCCTCGAATCTTGGGGTACACCACAAGTCACGTCGTCTTTGATTGGGAAGGAGTCCGAGTAAACTATTCTTCTCTCGTGAAGGTACTCTTCGATCATCCTCAGGTCTTCTAGGACATTTTTGTCTATTATTATTATTATTATTATTATTATTATTATTATTATTATTATTATTATTTGTGTGGTTGACCTCACTGTGGAGTGTGATATTCTACTTTTCTAGGGATGTGACTAAAAAATTGGGGTCAGGTACCACAACTCTCATGTTGGCTTTGGTCAAATACAGGCCATGAAATTTTCTAATACTGCAGACCTTCAAGGAATTTACAAAACAAAATCAGAATTTAAATAATTATACTAATCCTTTGTAAATCAATATAATTCAAAATAATTATAGTTCAGTCGACAACAAAAACAATTGTTCATGTGGATGTAGATCTATATTGTAGGATCTGAAAATGTTTACAAATTTTATTTGTAATACATTAGCTCACCAATAACACAGAGGACATTGTTGTTTTAGATTGATTAGATTATGGTGTTAACTTCCCGTGTAATATGGTTCCAAGAATACTAAGTCAAAGAATATACATGTGTTCTGAATATCCGATTGAATTTGACCAATAAAGGATTGTGATAAAGTAAGAGATATATTAGAAATGCGTATCTGAAAACGAGATGCAAATGAGATGTCTAGGTGGTACAGAATCAAATAATAAAATAGTAGTAACGTGGACATTCTCTGGTGTGGAGAATTTCTTAGAATTCTAAAGCTTATTTCATTCTTTTTAAAATGGTTTGCCAATCACAGTTTCAGTTAAATTATGATTAAGGACAATAGGAAAGTGGGTTCAAATTGCATTGAATTTGAAGATAGAAGAAAATATTTAAATACAAATTTATTAGTTTCAATTCTTGGTTTTAAAAAAGAGACAAAGGCTGCTTTGGGAAGAAGAGTTATAAACTTGGCAGTTTCAGTCATGCAGTGATTACATATTTTTGTTTCAGAACCCCACAGAAAAATGAACATACACAAGTAAATGTTGAACCTTAGTAAACCTTCACATTAATATTTGAAAATTAGATACAGAAAAAGAAATTATTAACTTTTACAAGAATAACGAGTATCAAATAATTTTGAATTGTTTGTTTGTTCTAAAAAATTAACTTACAATTCAAAGAAAAGTTTTGTCAAGGGGACTGACACATAACATTTTACTTCCTGATATGAAGTCAAACATGTTTATATCCATCATAAGATTTACGAACCAAAAATGTTACATCAACAAGGGAAAGTTTGGAAAAGCTTTATCAACATTAAAAAAAGGTCAAACAAGAACCGAGACATGCAATGTAGAAAGGTGAGGTTAATCAAACATAAAATAAAGCTAATAAATCGTGTAAATTGTTTTGTTTTTCTTAATATGATGCACTATTATAAAAATTATTATTGCCTCAATACTTTACTACAACTGATGAACGTTACTTCATTCAATAATGAATAGGAAGGAAAAAAAGGTCCTTTTCCTCAGTTGTTTAAGAATTTAAAATATTTTTTTTTTTTTTTTTTTTCATTTTCAAGATAGTATTGTTATTTCATTTATCTGTAGGGCTTTATCGACAAAATTTCATTGTAGTAGTATATTGCATTTAATTCACTTTTTGCTACAAAGATGAAAAAATTCAAGCAAAGATACAATAAATAAAATTGCATACCTACACACAGTAAACATTCAATTTCAGTTTCCAGCACACAAATTATACCAACATCTACTTGGGTATAAAAGTAGAAAGGTCCTTTTCATGAACAAATACTTGTCAAAATGAAAACAAATATTATTACTAAACTATAATGAAATTTTGAAGAATAATACACGAACAATACATTTGTGTTACAATATTAATATTTATCTTATTTACAATTTTTATCGGGAAGCCCCTGAACAAAGTATTTACATCAGCAACACTTACTATAATACCCATAAAAGGATTGGTGCTCAACAATATGATACCATTTGTTCAATGAACATCCTGTTAAAATTAGAAACGTATATATGTCTAATTCAACTGGATCATGGAGACTAACTTTTATATTGAGCAGTTTCTCAAGAAAAGAATTTTCACAAATTACCAGAAAGATACTTATTCTCAGTGACAAATTTGTAATCTTCATTTGTTTTCATTATTTTTGTACAATAATCAGACAAAATAATTCCTACCGGCATGGCTGGAGACAAATATTTTCAAACCATGTACATCTGTACACAAAGATATAAACCTCACATTGTCGTATGTACAAACAGCTGATTCGTATTAAAAACAATTGCTACAATTATTGTGTGTTTCAAATTAAGATTCCTGATCTTTTTATTTGTACAGTCTACTAGCAAGATTAATATTATTTCTAAGTATTTAATATAAGTAGTGGAAGCCTCAGGACTTGAAGCCCCAAGTAAGTGCTGTAAGCATTGGTGGCCTGCAGACAGCAATTTTAAGTTATTCCTTTTTTTTGTTGTTGCAATATTCCCTTTTGGTGCCAAATGTTAGTAAACAAATAATAAGAGCCATTTATCACTGAGAAATTGAGTTATTCTGAAATATGAGAAATAAAATAACACCACACTATCCTTTCATTTCTAATTTCTAGATAATATGAGGGCAATCAAATTTCATTATTTCTATTGAAATACCTTACAAAAGTTCTGTTTCTTCCAAAACGGCCCATATTTTATACAAAAGTAATATCATAATGCTTTTGTTTTATTATTTCTATAATTGCTCAAACAATGGACACAATATTTAATATCTGAGTCTATGATGTTCAAAGGAACAGCTGCAATAAGAAAACTACAGAATGGTATCAAAATTGGAAATTGGTTGCCTGCATGTTTGATTACCGAACACAGTTCCAAGACAACTACCGAATTTGTTATTCACAATGTATGAACAAATCTAATTATTTGTTACATTGATGGGGTTATATAAATATAAAAGTCCAGTCTGTATTGTCAGTAATATTGTAAACAGATAAATACATTTTTCTATCATCTTTTTCTTTCAGTAAAAATTTGTTTTTAAAATAAATGTTTTTCCAGAAATGACAGTTTTTGTTTCAACACAGTTTTATTATCAAGAGACAAAACTGCTATGAGAAAATAAGCCTATTACTATACAATTATATCATGGCTGAATTCATATTGTGAGCAAGACTAATACCATTAATATTGTACTGACTAGAATATTTTCTTAGCATATACCATAAAAACCTGCAATGGAATAATTCACATGAAACCACAGAAGCAAGGGCCATTTGATGGTCAGTACAATCACTGGGAACATTAAAATATTGTAAAAAGTACCGTTTTTCAAAACTTTACATGTTATAAGCTCTATCATTCAACATCGCAAACATGAATTTCAAAGCCAATATAAACAAAAAACCAAAGAGTATGTAATAAAGAAAAAATAAAATTTTTCTTGTTTTTGCCACTTCAACACAAGTTTATCACTTTGCAAATATAGATTTAACCATTCACATGCTTTCCCATTTTCTAAGTTCCGAAATTCAAAATTCAATGCATTAAGAATGATAAAAATTAAAGAACATGATAAAAAGTCATTATTATAGAAAGGAAAACATGCTTTTAAAGAAAATGAAGATAGTAAAATTATAAGAAAAAGGAAATTTCAATATTAACTCAAATAAGAGAGTAAAAAAAAAAAGAGTCGAGGTGGTGAATGAACAATGAACTACAATTAAAAATTTAATTGACGATTATTTCACACATTAACCTCTGGAATATCAATACAAAAATAATTTGTGAAACAGAATAGCTGTATATGAAAAACTACCCTTCAAATAAAAAGGAATGGGAAACTTTTAAAACCAAGCCTGCAGTATGCTTTCTGGCAACAGAGCAAACATATTTTGTAATACCACATGCAGTTGACAATTTTTTATTTTTTAAATAACAAGGAATGAATTGTCCAATGAGCCATAATTGTTGTCAATGTTTACTCTTGCCCTTCAACCCAAACAATTAAATATCATTAATTTCTGGAGCCTGGAAGTTATAAAATGCCTTTTTCTTATTGTTAGTATTTTATGACTAACAATAAGAAGCACTTAATTGTACTTCTGGAGTTTATTTATTTATTCAGTTTTTTTTATAACAAACAAAAGTAAGATTATTTATGAGGATACAAGATCCTGCGACCCTGAAATAATGATGCAAAACTATATAACAAGTTGTTATAGTTGATTTTTCATTTTGCCTTTTTTAGCTTCTGATGCCTATTTTTGCCCTTTTCTTTTATTGTTGCTTTTGTCATTATTTTGCTTTATTTCTCCTGGTATTAAGTCTTGATGAAGCTGCAAGCCAGGGCAACATGAAAATACAATCATGTTTTGTCTTTCGGTGAAAGCAGAGGCTACATTAAAAATCTAAATGAAAAGGGAAGAGGAGACTAGTCAAGTTTTTCTTTTCATTGATGCCGGCAGGCTCAGTTCACTCACTAGGAATCCCATCCTCCTTTTCAGGACAGCTCTCTGTATAGGATATACACTTCTCGGTACTGTTGATTACTCAAATGCTCAAGAATGAAAAGTATACTTTTTCACAGATGACATTTCAAGATTCAAAAGGGAGTACACAATAGCATTTTTAAGAGACAGCATCACAAGTATAACATATTTGAAACCATCATACCTGATGGCAATGTGGAACCAATATTACAAAGAACAGATTGGTTCCTAACAAGTTAAGTACAAATGTAAATTTTGGTTAGAATAAAAAGATGCTTCGTTGTAATTAATAATTTTTTACAATAATTCCTTTTAAAATAAATGAATTTTCATTATTTACAAGCCTTTTTGCAACCTTACTTTAGCTACAATTGAATGCCTATTTTAGTGAAAATAAGTGCCTTTTTGCCTGTCAAAAAATGCCTTAACTTTTGGGCTCCATTAATGTCATTTTGTATTGTTCTTCACCTATTGGTGTTCAGTACTTATTTTTACTAACGACTTTTATAATTTAAGAAAATAAAGGCAAGACATAGTTCTTCCGACTTTCATGTCTTCTTTTATCGTATAAAACAAATGTGGAGAAAGAGACCTGGTGCAGTCAAAATATAAATCAATACTACTTCTGAACAATTTCTTTCAGAGTTTCTTGGATCAATTCCACTAATCCTGATTGGTATTTTGTGAAGTCAAAAGCACTGAAATGTCAGAGGCACCTCTTTACTTTCCTTCAAGCGCAAGAGTTTTTCATGGTCTAAAAAGTGTGGTGAATTTGTTTCAAAACCAATTATTGCAATTGGTGGAAGAAATAAATTTTTGTTGAGAAACAAATTACACAATGCAAAACACATTTACATAATTTTTTCTTGGATTCATTCTTTTTTTTTTAAAACACATTTTATAATTATTCACAAATAAAAATTTCTGTAAAATTTGAAATCCATGAAATTAATTTGTGTTTAAACAAGCATAATCTCTTCAATAAATAAAAAGGTTTTGTGTGTAAACCTTACAATAGTATAAATAATAGAGTAATCACTAGGGAACGGACTTTATTGTAATAAAAAAAGCAAAATATGTACATATATATGTACTTATTTTTTCAAAAATATGTAAGAAGAATAGGAAATATGTGAAATAAATATTCGTTATAAAGTTTACAATTCCATTCTTCAAGCGTTTTCTGAGCAGAGTACGTTGAATTTTTACATGAACAGAAGCAATTATTCCCTACTTTCATCCGAAACATAATACTTTTGTACTATATACAATGTTGTTTACGAGGAGCCGGAGTTCAAGTGAATAGTACCATGTAGCCTGTGATAGAGGGGGGGGGGGGGGGGAAGCATACCCCCCCCAACTCCCGAAAGGGATAAGACAATGATCAGAATTTTTTATCGAGTTACGCATGGGGTATATGAAACATGAATAATCACGTGGTTGAAATTCCTTCTGCTTCACTATATCCGTTCATCGTTGATCCTGACTACGCTATTACCATGAAGCAGATGGGGGCGGGGGAGATGAGTTTGACAATTAATAGCGATTGTCCGGCGTTAATACAAGCGCATTGCGTATTTTTTAAGTATTTCAGTAACTAAGTTTTCAATTAACATATATTTCGAACATCACAAGTGAAATGTTCATTTTCGACCCATAAATATATTAAAATATAACGAAATATGTAGCTATGGATAAAATATGTAAAATAAAAATGGTTCGAATTAGTTCAGAATGTCGTGTTAAGTGTAAAAAATATTACTGAATGCAGGTGTCTTGTCCCTGTAAAAATATGTATTTACATGAAAATCCGTTCCCTAGTAATCACTCTTTAGTTCGTTCATGGATCTGAAATTCAAAAATATTTGCAGGCCACACTTGCTATTATCATTATTTTTATTAATACTATAATTATTATTACACAAAAAAGAATCAGATCAGCACCTTGAGTATGATCCTCTAGGATCAAATAGTTCTGTTACAATCATGTAATGCTATTGGCAAAAACCGAACAAAGAAATTTTTTATCACATTTTACTCATGTTGCTGTCTGAAATTGATAAATAAAATAATTTAAGAAAATTATCATTATGTCCTAAGAGAATTTCCAACCAGAGTTCCATTACAAATTCAAAGGAATCTTTTTTAAATGTTTTTGCAGAAATATATTTATTATTTATATAATTATATTCTAAGTTTCTTACTGATCTTGGTATAATTCCTTATTTACGAGAATCTCTACTACATGGGTATTGACAAAATAAATTGCAGAGATGTGTACCTATTACAGTTTCTTCCCAATAATCTTTCTTTTTGGAATAAATTGTTTTTTCAATTCCAACAAAATTCATTAATACTACATTTTATTCAAGTTTCACCGTACAGATCACGGAAATTGGAAGAGTCAAAGACCTTCCAAGAATTGAACAAAATCAAACATTAAGGAAAAAAGCAGTTTCATCCGAATACAAATTTTCCTACAAAATCATTGAACTTTAAGGAACATTTTCATGTGGTAAAGTGAAATAAAACACAATTGGTTTGTGAAAAACACCACAGATATTAGTTTGCTCACAACTTCACTAACCTTTGAAAGAGTATTTAAAAACTGAGTAATGGAATTTAAGATAAAAATAAGAATATGAATATGGACTAGTCCTAATATTAAAAAGATGTGCATCATGTGGTTTATCATTATTACATGTATCCGATAGGAAAATTTAAAGGAATAGTTTATCCCATATCTTTTCACTATTATTCATGTATTGTATTGGGCCACAATTACGGATTAAGATTTTCATAATCTAGAGTGAAAAATGTCCAATTGAAAGTCAATTCTTCCGAAAGATTCAAATTTAAAGAATGTTTATACATTATATTTATAAATTTGATTAATATAAAAATATTATAAAATGTGAAAAACATTTAGAAATGAATAATATTTATAAATAACAAATACCATTTTGTTTAAAAGTATGCTCCCACCCCCAAAAAAACTACAACAAATACACACACAGACACTCTTACTTCTGATGAGCTTGCTATGGATTATCTGTTTTTCCAGCTACATTGATGAAATCCAACCTTTCATGCCATTGAAAAAATTATTGGGAAGTGAGAGGTTAATACATAATTTCATTTATCTAGTTTAATTTTTCTTCACTCCATCTAGCAATCACAACAAAATATACTACATCTTTTATTAATATTCGGTACACAAATCCATAAAAATAGAACTGAAAATTAAAGAATTTTAGTTCACTTGATTTTTCAAAACGATTCCTTGTTTGTAATAATGCCATAAAAATAGAACTGAAAATTAAAGAATTTTAGTTCACTTGATTTTTCAAAACGATTCCTTGTTTGTAATAATGAAAATAGCTCTGGAACCACATAAATATATAAATATAAGCCAATTGAGCAATGAAGTTCTGGGCAGGTTTGTACTTCAACTCAATATTTTTAACACTAGGCAATGAAGAAATTAAGATGCATCAATTAAATAATACAAACAGAAATGTGATCATACCCAGTGAGGGGAAAAGTTAAACTTTTTCAAAATCTTAACAACTTCATTTCATCTCAATATAAATTTATTTTATTTTTCAATAATATTTTTATATAATTTTATTTTGAATTAATTTTAATTTTCAGCTTTGTGGTAATAAAATCTATCAGCTTTTGTTTTTGCTCATACTAACACACATTGATGGAAAAATCACAGATGATGCATAGGAGTGCTAACTGAAACACTAGCACCAAAATAAGTGGAAAGAGGGAACGTTCATAACTAAAAATATTATGTAAGAATACTATTTCATGTTAACAGGAAATGATGCATAAATAAATGCAAAAAATATTTAGCAATATTTTCATAATCCATATCTTTTTCATCAGAAGAAATGTGTGAACTGAGTGCATAGGAGAAATGGCAATAGACCATAAACCAAACTCACAACTCATGAAAGAATAAATGAATTCTTGAATAGCTGATGTTAACAAAAATATGATAAAGAAATGGGAAGAAGCTGTTTTCATTTTCAGTTGAGGACATGCGTCTTGCAAGAAATGTTGCTAGTGCTCATGCTTTGATGATTTTCCAAAACATAAAAAAATAACAGAAGAACAAAATATACTGGAGACTAATTATCTGAAAAGAGAAATATGCAAAAAGTGTTATGTAATATGAGGTCTCAACAAAATGTATTTTCAAATAAAAATTTCAAAATTAATACAAACGAGAAAGTAAAAATATCATTGCTTTCTTCATTTGGAGGCACATCTTTCATTGGACCACCAATACTATTTACAAATCAATATTACAAATCTCTCTGAAAGGATAATTTGAAGTACTAACTTCTGGTTACTGATCAAAAAGATTAAATACAAGCTATCAGACTAAAGCACAAAAACAGGAAGCTTCACGTATACCTCTTACTAGGAATCTCCAGAAGTGAATTTGGAAGAAATTGTTTTGTATTTTCATCAGGAGTAATCTGCTTAAAATAAAGATTTTATATTCTATTGCCTCAGTCCATATATCTAAGGGCTGAGCTTTTTGTGTATTTTGTTCCCACTGATTACATTTCTCTATGAAAGAGATGGGCAGAGATATGGCAAAGTGATATATATATATATATATATATATATATATATATATATATATATATATATATATATATATATATATATATATATATATATATATCACTTTGTAAGAAAACCATTTTCTAATAATATAAATATTACAATATAAATTATAAAACAATGAGCTTAAGAAATAAACAACAATGCTGCCAGAAATACCATATAAATATTAAACCTACAACTGGACTTTGGACGCATACCTAATTACTTCTGATAGTAGTAACATAGATTAAAGAACAAGGAAAGACTCTTTAATAAGTACTGTTTCCCAGTACAAAAGTGATTATCACTCAGCAATATGATAAACTTGTATCAAAATCTTTCTTCATTAAATGTGTAAAATTCACACATTCAGGTTTGTATAGAAAACAAGTTATTTTTCCTTTCTTCTTTTTTTGGAAGAGTTAAAAGCATTACACTTTACTTTCCTTGTGCCACTATAAATTATTTTTCCAACTTCACACATAATTGCGAGTTTTTTACTTGGTTTCTACTAATACTTGCAATTTTCATAAATTAGAACCAGAAGAATTTAGCATAAAATAAATGTAGCCAAATGAACGGTGATTTAAAATACTGTGATCTTGGAACACTGACAGTGTAGGTTCAAATATATAAATACTCAATGAATTATCAGCAATTAAAATTAACACTATAATTATATAGGATTCAAAATTTACAAATATTGGGATAAGATGCATATAACAAAGTAAAACTTCCCACATCACATAGGGTCATAGATTTTAATGACAGCAAATTTTGATACACTTCCACAACTGGTGTGTTTTTGTGTAAAAAAATTACTGGCATGTTTTTCTTTTCATTTTATACATTATACACTGTAGCCTTAAAAAATATCCTCAGTCTTGTTTCCCTTTGTAATGGCTAGTTGGGGTAATTTTGAAAAAATATTAACCTCATGGACTAACAGTAACCTCAAATGGAAATTTCTTATACAGAGATTTATTACAAATATACTGGCTGAGTTTATCTCAGAACCAGCATAGCTGCTCTCTGCAGAGATTCTTACCAGAAGGTTGTAGAGATCAAGTCCTGATATGATGGATTTTTAATACCAGCTGAATAGGCAGGTTGAATTAACCCTCGTCTGGAGTGAATTCTAATGGCGGGCTGATCTGATTGCTAATTTTCTGTGGTTTCTTTGATCAATATCAAATGAATGCTAGAGTAGTATCATAACACATGAGCCAAGGACCATACATGATCTTTTTTTTCACTTCCTTGTCCTATCCTCTCCCCTTACACACACACACACACACACATTTACACCTACAGGCATTATGCTACTATATATGTTGGGAGCCACAAGCTTGTCCCATCTGGAGAAGTGCCTTGTTTTGGGGAGATAATTCAAGGAAGGAATCCTCCACAAGTTGTAGGTTGACACCAGTTCGCACCATTCACTGAGGAAGGAATCACTGCCACAACCTGGGATAAAACATTTACAATACAAACAGGACTAATGACCATAGCAGTTAGCATGCCTAACGTGAATAATTTGATCACCATCATGAACAGCAGGAGAGGAGGTCTGGTGCCTGTTCCTGTTAGAAGACAGTAGATACGGTGATTATTCCTCCGAGTTTTCCTGAGTAATCCATCTTTTGTTGGGTCTTCCTATATTTATTCTCCCTATGGGTTTATACTTTAACACTAGAAAGACAGAGGTGGGTCAGTTGACCCATTCCAGAATTTTCAAAGATCTCCTTCAAGAACCTTTTAATTTTTGAGATTGAAATTCCTTGACTTTCAATGATTCTCTATCTTCATTATCTAGTAAGGTTTTAAAAGAAGTACTTTTAATATTTCTCTTCAATTTTTT
Organism: Teleogryllus oceanicus; assembly: GCA_964035755.1. Lineage (NCBI taxonomy): Eukaryota > Metazoa > Arthropoda > Insecta > Orthoptera > Gryllidae > Teleogryllus > Teleogryllus oceanicus. Next base: position 59,596,606 of record CAXIVR010000011.1, read on the forward strand.
AAATATACTTTTCAGGATGGAAGTGGGTCAATTGACCCACTGTAGATGGGTCCATCTTTTTTTCATGAGCAATGTCACGGGACAGATTCGTAGACATAACAAAATATCTGCATATATCGTAGGGTTGTAACAATCTAAATATTCAAGTAGAACTATGAGCAGTATTGAAGAGAAACAAGGACAACTAGAGAGACGATATTTTGTTGGACTGCAGTGTAGCACATTAGCTGAAATCCATTAAGAATGTGGTATAACCACTCTTGAAAATAATGTGGAATTACTACTCTTGTGTTCAGCTGAGGACACAATACAATGAACACATGATGACACTGTCATTAAGCAGCGTAGGTATAAGTCTCTTGGAGACGTAAAGGAAAAGCAAAACTAATAGGACTTCATTTAATGAATGCTTAGAAGTAGGAAGTGAAATCAGAATCCTCATACTGGGGCTGACAAATATAAACAGTACTTCCACAGATATTGATTAAAGAATTCAAGGTGCAAAATTACCAAATTACAATTTGCAAAAGTCTTGAACATTATTCTCCATTAAACCCAATGCTACTGACATTTTTTCTCATATTAGAATGTACAATGAATAGTTCATTGAATATATCTCTTACCATGTTAATGTTCATTTTCGTAGCTGCAATTCATATAAAATTCAAAATTATTTCTTGAAGAATTCATGAAATTCATTAAATATAATTAATAGAGGATTTTCTAAGCAGTCTAGAAAACTATAAATGCACAAAAAATTGTTTTCTATACAACCTTCCTTATCATTTTCACAAGTTTCATTTGCACAAACATTTATTATAAAATAAACCCTCAACTTCTCATGTGAATCTCATATTTGTATTTGTCACACAAAATTGATCTATAAGGAGCTCCGAACTTTCATGTTTAATTTATACAGAAATTATTCTGTCTCAGGTCCACCATTGTCCACCAAATTTCTTACACACAAAAATCATGATCCATATTATTGTACTTTTAAACAACTTGACAAGTCTACAATCACCGGTCAGTGATATGTGTCACAATTAACCCAACATATCAATAAAGTTGCAACACTTTAAAAATCAAATTATATCACTGTCTTACATCTATGACAAGAAAAGGAATGTAACAAAAAGGGCACCACAAATTGCTGCTCTAGGTATTAGTGGTGCAAATGATGGTGAAATAATTGTACTACAAAGCGATTTTGTATCTAATGAGAAAGTTCGAAATGCACTTTCTAGCAACATTATTGAGTCCAAAACAATCTCTGATGCAAATTACAATTGCTACAAAGACCACGTAAGTCCGTAACTATGAGCCCTCTGCACTAGATTATAAATGAACATCATCTTGCTACCAGTGAAAAGCTAATTTTTACAATGAGGTAGAAATATTTCCTTGCATGCACATTAAGGGACCCTGGGAGGATATGGTAAATATAATAAAATAATAATTTCATTAAAATTTAATAGTTTTAACATTCCTTTTAGCCTTATGACACAATTGTTTATGCAAAGAAAGTTTTTGGACCCGATATTTCTTTGTAACCTTCCTTAAATGGGTGTTACAGTGGCTTCTTTTACCTCAAATTTGACTGATTGATAGGAAAGGCACCACCAAAGCAAAACTGTTCAATTGAAAATGCAATAATTTTGTGTAACACACTTATTTTGGGTCCCTATTTCTAGTTCTAACACCCACAGCAGTGATGAAAGGTGCCCTTTTTTAACATACTGTACATTCCAACACTGACTACCAAAACCAACTTTTCAAAAAACATGACTAGATATCAGAGAAACAAAACACATTGCTGCAAAAATACTATCAAAGACTCTCACATTTGGAATGCTTAATACACCGCATTTAATTTTGACATTACTATCTATTATTTTTAGTTACTTATCTGAAAAATATTGTCTCTAAGACAAAAATACAATAAACAATATTTTATTTGGATGTTTAGAACAATAAATAATGACTTACAAAATACAAAACAACATAAACAATTCAACAACAAATCTCCACATTCACCACAGTATTGTATACTGCAGTGCCAAATTATACACATATTACACTCTCAAAATCTCCACAATTTATTTTCTACAAGGTGTGTCATTTCACTCTGTTAGTGCACCTCCGGATCTGCTACCATCTTGACTACCCAAAGATTGGGAATTCCGTGAAGATTTCCTACCAGATGGTTCCAAGTAGGCAGATGGAGCCCAGCCTTCTAATTGTGATCCTAATAATAAAAATTAACATTCATAGTCAATTTCCATTTGAACATCATATAACTTCCACCATCTAAAACTTTTCACAATTCATTGTATTTCACTCACATTATGAAACAAATAACACTATATTTTAAAAATATATTGTGAAGTGATGTATAATAGGGACTTCATCTTGAAGTTTTTCTTAATCAGGGGAATAAAAGTGTGCTTTTTATTATCCACATCCAAAAAACTTCACTGTAAAGCATTTCATATTGTTTGCAGAGAAAGTAACTGACGTTTTGCCTATTAAACAAGGTAATATAAAAATGATGGGTTTTATTGCTTACAAAATACACAAGATTCAAATGAAAGAAACAAAAAGATAAGCGTTGTGAGACTGAGCTAAAAATTAAGGAGATAGATAATTTCAATGTGAGAATTATAAACAGGATGACACACTCCCATTGGAGAAGCACTAATTGACATGCCAGGCATTTGACTGCCGCTTCTCTATCTTCCCCTTGAGAGTACTCACTGGGTGTGTGTGGGCACACATACGTGTGTGTGCACATGCGTGCGTGCATGTGTGTGTGTGTTTTCTCAAAAGTTTTCTGTGAAAATGAGCTCAAAATTCCACACTTTCAGAAACTCTCAAAAGTCATTTTCTTGAAAATGGCTCCAATTCTTTTCTTACATTTTTTGAATGGATAGAAATGGTCTGAATAAAATGACATAACTGCTGCTTTAAAATATTCTTTTTTCCCCCCCAAAAATTACACAAATGTATTTTTTTTTAAATATAGTAACGCCATGAACATTTACATTACCAACGATCTGAATTCATTATTGCATTTGTGAGTACAAGTGCTACAAATGACCTGCAATGAAGTTTCTTGAAAACCCAAAAGTTTTCTGTGAAAAGGAATTTCAAATTTCGCAGTTTTGTAGAAACCCTTAAATGACATTTTGTCAAAAACAGATCCAAATTTTTCAACAAAAATTTCCATATAGGCCGAGGGTTTACTTTTCTGTAGTATCCTTAAAGTTATATTTTGTTTATATCACTAGGGGACTGAAAAACTGAGGAAAATGTTTGTGTGACAATAGAAGACAGCTGGGAAAAGGGTGGGGCAAAACTGAAAAGCTAGCCCAGACCAAAGAAATTAAAAAATTATCTAGCTCGAGAAAGTCTGTGCCATTCTGCAGCACCATTCATTAATCATATAATAGGTGGTTTAGGACGAACAAATTCTGCACTTTTACAATTTTCAGAGGCTTTATCAGATCTACCACATTGTTAAAACCACTAGTGTCCTTTGCTCCTTTCAAGGAAAAAGAAAAAGCCACATCTGAGAAAAGTTTCAAAATTTGAAAGGTAAAGTACACTTCGAATACACATGTAAAGTACCCGCAAAAAAAGGAATATCCATTCAATTTCTTTGACTGAGACCTCAGCCATAGGGAAAATCAATTTTGATGGAAATCCTCTGAATCACTGACCCATTAACATTGTTCACATATGGGCACATGTTTTAAGAGAAACCTTTAAGGGCTAGCTAAAATCCACTTTTTTGGTAGTGTGTGCGTATATATAAAGGAACAATGAGAAGGGAGGACATGGATTCAGTGCCCTATGTCTCTGTTATACTTCTGTGGTGTACGTTTTGATTACCCTACACATTTGTTTGTGTGTCGCAATAGCCTCGCTGTGAATTTTCATTTGTGTAAAAATGCTAGCTGTAAATTTCTACACTTTGATTTTTCTATGTTTTCCAGGTTACCTGCTTTACAGAAAATGGTCACCCTGAAATATGAAAATATAAAAGAAAAATGGGTCACACATGTGAAAACAATTACATAATTACAACAGAAACAATAGAAAATAAAATGTATTCATAATCCAATTAGAATACCAGGGAAGCAATATGTGAACAACAGGCCAAGCCATCACGCAAGAAGAAAATTTTTAAAGGAATATCAAAGGAGAAGAAACACCAGGAAAATTCTAACTGACTGGCCAATTCAACTATCATATCTTTCTCTCACCTAAACTACTTCCACAAAGCTGAAGTTTAAAATTTATGTATTGAAATATACTGAGACAGTTAAAAAACAAAAAATCATTCCAATTTATTCTAAGCAGTTATTGTCATAAACGGCGATACACCTTTATCTTATATATAATCAAGTTGAAATTGCATTTGATATGAAACAGAAAACTTACCCATTACTCGGATGTACCACCATCCTGCACAACCCACTTTTAACAATTCCACAGAATCTCCTTCCTTCATCGACACTTCACTATGGCCCATAGCACAGTAGTCAGCAAGAGCAATAAAGCGTCCTCCCTGAACAACAAAATGAAGAAGGTTAATGAAAAATACTAACTTCACACAAATAAGTAACAAACTTAACAGTGTTTGGACATTAAGCACATATTTAATGATGAACAATTACCATAAAATTATATGATAAAAGTACATATTTAACAATAAACAATTACCATTGATAAAATGTGCATGGTTGGACAAGGTATTGAGATTGACCACTTTTACATGCCCTGTTATGGTGCAACAAAAAAGGAATTCCAGTAACAGTTACATAATGTCTCTGTACAGTGCAAATAAGTAGTAAATGTACAAGAGCATCTGGAGTGAATACAATGGTCAAGTGGCAACAAAAGGGTAGCCCCAGATAAGATGGTAAAAAGTTCCCCTAAGCCAAACAACATATGAGTAATTACATTACAATTCTAACATAAAAATAATATTTTTGAAAGGTTTAATAGTCTCCGCCACAATACCCACACCCCTCTACAGGCAAAACGTGTTTTTTCAATTTTAATTTTTTTGGCAACTTAACACTATTTTATCTGACTGAAAAATATAATAAATACGAAAACAATTTATACTATCAGAAAAAATATTTTTTGATATTTTCTCAGGCCCAAACTCAAAAGCAAGAAAATATTTTTGAAAAAGAATAACAAAAAATAATTTTTATTGCATCATAGAACCCTGGAATAGGCTCGACAAATATCTCAACAGTTCCTCTTAAATTGTGAATTTTTCCAGATATTTTCAACAGCTGAGCTGCAGTTAAAAAAAAATAAAAGACATTTTTCCGCCTTCAAATCACCTTGACTTTAAATATACTTTGAAATTGATTGCAACAGCTCTGTGCATTTACTTTAGTGTTTGTTACACATTTGTATACATTGTTGTACCCAGTAATATTTTGATTTTTGAATGTAGTTACAAATTACCATTTATGTAAAGCATTCTAATCCTTTATATACATATATCATCAGATGATAAACTTATGTATATGTTTACACGTGGAGGATGGCAAAGAGTGAAAGGCACACTTAACAGACTGACTGGCCAAGCCTGAAAATAGGTTAGAAGATAGACGCAGAGGATATCAAGCCAGGTCCTGAGACGCCATTACAGAAATGAAGAACAGTTCAAACTAGGGTGACAAGCCACGTGCTGATTGCAGGTAAGGAGACAAGTGCTGAGAATGGCGAGCTGGAGCCTAGAATAAGAGTGGACAGTACGAGATGTACAGAATGAACAACCATAATAGACAAGCCAAGGATGACGAGCCAGAGCCTAGGAAGTGAGTAAGAAACATGCAAAGTACTAACAAGGGCGACAAACCTACAACAGAACATAAGTTAAAAAACAGATGCAGAGTGTGGCAGGCCTGACCCAAGAATGTGTGAGCGAAGTAGTGGAGTGAAGACAGTGACTAGCTATAACTTAATGCTGAACTTAGATTTAACCTCATAATGGGGACTACTGACAACCTAACTTATCTTAAATGAAACTTAGAATGCACGCTAAATCTAGGTGGAATGAATATGTACATCATTATTTGTCCGCATTGCCAACAGGCAAGGAAGACAACCTGTTAACGTGGTGCACAAAATTGCCACTTCGGGTTTTGACTTCGACCTAACACCACCATCCCGGTTAGGAAACAACTCTGTTATTATGCCTAACTTCCATGTAGGTGGAGGCTTGTTATCTTCAATGAGAACGGCAGGAGTGTTTAATGTGACGTCTGGAGTGGCGGACATCCACTTTCACCTGTGTTACAATGTGTATGTAGTCACCTGTCACTGTTCTCACACTTTTCACAACTAATACTACAACTACTACAAGTACAACTACAACAACGACTACGACTACAACAACTACGACTACAATGACCACAACTACGACTACGATGATCACAACCACCACCATTCCCGCCCCCAACACCACCACTACCGCTACCATTACTACTATTTTCAGAATTTGATTTCGTTGCATCATTTTAGACAGGTCACCCCTAGAGTTTCTTAAAGAGCATGAAATGGATGTAGTACATGCCTCTGAGTGGTCAGTAAATGTATCTTCGTCTTCACTGTTGCTGTAATCAGAACTCCAGGCTCCTCCTTCCTCCTCGCCATTTTCAGAAACAGCTGGTGGCTGTCTGTTAGCAGCTTCTTCTATATTAAAATTGCCATTGCTTGAAGCACCCGCATGACTTTCCCACGAACTAGTTTGTCGCAACGGCCTGTAAAAATTTCTATGAAATTCCAAAAGGAAAACAATTAACTATCATGATTATGTTGTCAACCATACAATATAAATGTTAAAATGTACCTGTGTATGAGCTTGCTGGTTCCAGCAAGAGAGTACTGACGAATCTTTTCACCTTTTAATTCTGCTAGTTGTTCCAGTAAAACTCGTTTAATTTCTCGAACCCATGCTGCTTTCTGCTCAACTGTTAGGGCTTGTATTGTGTGGACTTCCTGTCTTCCTTGCAACCAAACTTCAAATTTACGAGAATCTCCTTTAACAGATTCAAATTTCTGAAACAAATAGTTATTTATATTTACCACATCTTAACCAAGATTCACTTTGAAAATATTTAAAGGAGGTCATTTTTTCAAATTAAAGGAAACATTTTTCAGTAGTTTTATTTCTGGTAATAACAAATTTAATTTTTTTAAATTTGAATTTATACAGTTCACAGTTTGAAAACGTAATATTTACGCCAATCCTTCTAGAACTGCTTTTTTAACACTGAGCAGGTGAATTAGAAATTGGCAATATATAAAATATTGAATTTTCAAAATTTGTTAATTGTAAATGAGTCACTCCAAGCAAATGTGGCAAAACCATGGGTGCATGGTTTTCGTATATGTGAACGAAAGTTTTCCAATGTTTATCAACATGACCTATCATAATAAATAAATAAAAAAGTTTCAGATAGAAGTGGATGTATCAGAATATTCCATCTGATTTTAAAAGAACAAAAATTAAGCCACTAAAAAAAGCAACAAAAATTAAATTTAAAATAATAATAATAATAATATAATAATAATAATAATAATAATAATAATAATAATAATAATAATAATAATAATAATTGAGTCACATATACAATTTCAATCATGTATAATGAGACAGATATGATGTATGCAGGTGCACAGTCTTCCTGGGCTCCACATTTTTAGCTTTCTCTTACAACACACTATTATGAGTAAAGGTAAAAGCAGTATTTCAATACAAGAATATAAGAAATGTTCACCTCTATGTGAAAGAACTGGAAGAGACATTCAATTTTATTAACTATATTACTATACACATAACTATATTATTACTACAACAATTTTTAACCCTCCACTCCTCTCATGTCTAGCAAAAGGGAGCTCAAGAAGACAGGCAGAGTGAAGTTACATTTACTGTCCAGAAATCAAAGCAAGGGGGTCATCTCAGTCTTTGCTAAAAGGATCAAGGGCAACTGGACAAAAACCCTGATGGAGTTGAGGTCATTGATCTTACAATTCGGATTCGGTGGTATAACGGTTAGCGTATCGGACTGTTGTACCTGAGTTGCGGGTTCAAACCTGATCGAAGCTGTGGATTTTTAAGGGCGAAAAAATCCTTCGTACGCCTTCCTTCGGAGGGGAAGTAAAGCCGGCTGACCCATGTAGTAGATTTACTGCATGTAAAAGATCCTCAAGCCTAAATGAAGCCTCTGAGCAAAATTGAGTTCCGCCTGTTTTGTCGCCCAAGGTAATACCTCCTTTCTCCGCTAGATGGTGAAAGGAGCGTAGCGAAATTTGCGTGGTTAAACGGAAAAGCGGGCCTGATGTCCCGAGTCTCGCCACGTAAAATAAGGCATTAACTAACTAACTAAAAATTCTTGTTACTAATGAAAGTAATAATAATAATACTAATAATTATAATAATTCTAATAATAGTAATAACAATACTAATAATAACAATACTATTCGTTTAGAAATTATTTAAGAATATTTCTGTTCATGCCTAATGCACCTAGCAAATTCAGGGTGAAGGAAATAGAATTTTAGTCTGGGATTCTCCTTCTACATCAGTCCAGCTGCAATTTAATACAGGCAGGACGGGATATGCCAGTTCTTTTTTCTTTGCTTCAGCTAGAACAGTCGACATGAAACAGAAAGTCAAATGGGATAAGAATTTTTATTTATGTTTTTTCAAGGGAATTAGTGTTGTGTATATAACAGTGTATATTCCTTCACACTGTAGAACATGTTGTTAAGCATGAGGAATGATTGTGGTAGCTGAGAGATTCAACTTGAAAAGTCTTCATCTGTTTTGTACTGCTTGACCCAGCAGGAGGTAAATGTTACAAACTGAGAAGGGATAGGAGGTTGCCCAACACACATACGATCTGGAGTCAGGACTGGACTGGACTGTAATTTCTTGGCAAAAAAGATGGTCATGTTATCCGAAATATCTAAAACAAATGTAAATAAGTAAAAAAATAACAGGTTACTCAGAATATTTTTGATAAATTTGGATAATAATATTGAAATAAGCCCTTATTTCTACTAGCAAAATTCGTAATTTTACGAATTATTAATTACGTTAGATTCATAACTCGTTTCGTTTGAATGACACTTGTAATTATTTTCCAAATAATTTAGTTATTGATTTGAGTGCCAGGAAATAATTACGATTGTAACCCTGATGTTTCCTCCATAATTTTAATATTTCTCATCCAAAATTATGTTGTGCTAGCTCAGTTAATTGGGTTTGAAGTTTATAATTTTTGCTAATTACTCTGCAACCAATTACTCAATCTGCCATCCATACGGAGTGGAGAGGAATCTGAACATCTTATCAAAATATCTACTACTGGATTGCACATAACAAATAATGATAATCAGATTTCTTTTAAAGTAACAAATTGGAATTTATTATAATGTGAAATATTATGATTCTGATAAAAGTTAAACAAGAATTATTACGTCATTAATGAAAATGAAATTATCTTTGGTCATGACCAGTTTTCTCTATTTTGTAATAATTATAAAACAACCTTGTTATATTTGCGGATTATTGTGCGCTCTTCACTTCTCCATTCGATGGCACCCCATAGAATCTTCTCCGTCGTCGCAGAAGAGTCTTCCTTCTTCATAAAGTCCTCTGCCTAATGTTTGTGATCAAGTTCAAATTCTTCCAGCGATACTATTATTACCTGTTACTTCCCTTACTCATGTCACGTGGACCCCTTTGCATGAACTGACTATTACTTTGTAGAATTCCATCGTCTCTTCCCGCAAGAACATTTTATCCTAATATAAGAAACAATAGACTTAATTATAATACAAGTTATTGCATCGGATTTGGTTGTCAATCGACAGTCTTTCCTCGACCTGGTAAAATGTCAGGAGCCGACCTACTCATTACCGTATTGTTAGAGAGTGTGTCACTGTTCTTCATGAAACCCAAAGCATCAGAACACTATATCATCCTCTTTTGTTTAACAAATACAATACTATTTCTGCCTCCGCCTGGTCACTTCCACATCCTCTTCACCTAGCGAAAATGACCTTTAACGTCGGTTGTTTACTTGTCACATAGTCCCCCCCCCCACGATTGTTTATTGACATTCCTATATTCTACTTCGTATAAATAACATTTTTCATAAACAAAAATGGTTCATTTTGGTACATCACAATATAGTTGATTCATTTTTTCTGCAACAGAATCGTATCTTTTCTATTCCTCAATAGTATTTTGTTTTGACTAACATTTTACTTTATTATTTGTTATTTTTGCCTTTTCTTATGTATTCTCTTCTTCTTCTCTTTAAATATTGAGTATGAAACAAAAATTGGACTTGTACCACTTTTGTGGCGGACGGTTATACAGAGGTTTTACCAAATTATCTGTATCAAAGATCCACAAAAAGTGGAATCTGACTCCACAACGTGTCGGAAGGAAGTAATTTACTACATATTGGAAGGAGATTTAGCCACTTCTTCAGTACCAGGGGCCCTATAATAAGTGTTTTTCTGTTCAAAAAGCAGTTTTTCCCACAGTATTACAAACCTTTCTCAATACTACACAAGTAGAATGAAAGAAAGCAAAAATATAAGCAGAATCAAATTATAATTTTAATGATAATTAATATAGTTGATTTTATAACCTTGTGCATGGTTGTCAGATGGCTTGGAGAGCCTCTTCCCCAAATATATCACTGTTCCCCAATTCTCAGATTATAAAAGGGGAAAATTGGGGATTGAACTTATTTAGGAAATAAAATGTTTTATTATGCAAAGCTTTAAGCCTCCTTTCAAAATTTTCAGGAGTGCCATGATTCCCCTGGTCCCCCACAAGCATAACTATGAGAGCTCAATAGAGGATGCTCTATGTCCCTCTGAAGGGTGTGATCTACAAATTAATGTTGTTTCCGAGACTAGCAAAAATTCAAATTAATTTAAAGTAAGTACCTGTAAATAACGTTTGAAGTGGTAAGTGGGTTTGTTATGGCCTTCCTTAACAGCTTTCTTACAGAAAAGCATTGCTTTCTGATACAGAAATATGTGACGCTGCATTGGTTTTAATCGTAACTCACGTAAGCGATCTTTCTTACTTTCAGACCACACTGAAAATGAACCCTGCATCAACAGTTCACCTTGTTCTCGAACATCACCCTGAAACAAAATGTTTATCAATGAAAGTCATAAAACTGAAGACTTTACATGTTAAATTTTTAAGATCTTACCCAAAATCCTGTAATAGCAATTTGATGCATACTATCATTTACACATTTAAGAACCACAAGCATCCCATCTAAAGCTTCCTGAAGTTCTCGACAACATTTTCCATCTTCACTATATCTAATTAAATCCTACAAACAAAAAATTCATTGTATGATAGCAAACAAATTTCGTCCAACTAACAATAGTTGTCTGAAATTTATAAAACACTTTAACCAACAAGAAAAAGTCACACATACCTTTAATAATAATTGATATTTAGTTATTCTCTGAACAGGTTTCAAGAGGTATGCTGCGAGTGGTAATTTATGCCCTAATTTGAGTTGGCAAGCCTGAAAAAACATGTTCTTTTCGCCAACGGCTTCTCTTAATCTTTCAGAACGTGGTAAATTCTGGCAGTAATAGCTGTACAATTTATGCAACGCATCTCGCTGAAAAAAATTAAGATGAATTATTTCAAGTTACATTTAATATTATAAATGATAAAAATAAAATTAAAACTGTCTTACCCTCTGAGTAAAGCACAATGCTACCAATTCTGTATTTGATATACAATTCTCTAAATCACGCAGAAACACTTCACCATGAAATGAAAATAGTTCCTCTAGGTTACCAAACAATATATCAGATTTTCCTGTGAGTAGTGAAGGAACTATACTTTGCATTTCAGAAGACTGCAGCTCACTTTTATAACCCTACAAAAAAATATCAATGAATAAATGACACAAAGAAACAAATATTTAATACTTTACAAACATGTTCTACTGGTCCAAGAAATCAAATTAATACAAATGAATTTTAGTTGAGGTGATAAATTCAATCAATTACACATAATAATATAACAAATTAATAAATAAGTACAAAATAATATACAAATACAAGGATAAAAAAAAAAAAAAAAAAAATCATTTGTTTTAAATAATTAGTTGCCTTTGTTTTAAATCTTTAGAACTACTGGCACCATTTTAAAAAACTTTCTTATAAAGGGTCAATATATACATAAGATCCTACAGGAAGAATTTTTTCAGTCTTGGTCAACATCCGGTAAGCTGCAAAGGAGGTGGGTTTTAGTTGAGAATATTTTTTAATTTAATTGGTTCACATTTTTTTGCTCCAAACATAATTTTACAAGAGTTTACAAAACATCTGAATCTGTTTTCCCTATGTTTTAATGTTTTCTTTGCCTTAAAATTGGTGGTCTGTTGAATTAGAATAAGGTTTGTAAAGGTTTATCACACACTACAGGTACTGCTGTAGAATGGCTCTGACTTTCTTGTATAAGTTCATTTCCTACTCTCATGACTTGAGGGTTGGTTTTCTGGTTTTGCTCTCCCATCTTCCTGGCCGTTATTTATCGATGTCTAGATGACACAAGGCCTCGCGAGGTACCTAGAATTGCCTGGGAATATTTCCAGAGAGACTACCTTCTGTGATGGTTTATCACAAGGAAGAATAATATAAATGTAATATATCGCAGTAAACACAATAAGTGCAACACTGGCCAAAGGAAGTAATGGAAAAACGCAATCGTTTAGGAAAAAGAAAAAAAGAAGAAAAAAAAAATGGACATGTAAGAAAATCCATGGGATAAGTAGTTTACGAAAGAAGTAAGATGGCAAAGGTCAAGGAATAAATAAATTAACATGGATGAATGAACAGCCAATCAGGATAGGAGTTCATGTGCGAAATGAAATGAAAGGCGCACAATATGAACAAAAGAAGAGAACCAACCTGGGGGTTGAGAAAGACAGAGCAAAGGTAGAAAGAAAGCAGAGCTGAGGCTGATAGCAAGCGGATTGAGGAGAGGGTTTCTCGCGATATTGGCATAGTTAAGTTTTTAAAATGGCAGAGTGTAAACAGCATGACTAGGTGGGAGGTGTTTTTATACCACAAAACTAAAAGACAGTAATGACGGAAACTTGCGTGTGTGATGTTATGGACATCAAAGGAGCATAAAATATGATAAATGGAATCGGAACAAACAACACGTCGGTCAAGAAGGCAGAAACTTCAGAAAGGAAAGTAAAACGGGGACACTTTGATTCAAATTTTTCTTTTGATGATCAATGTAAGAAGATCAAGTCTTCACATAATTAAAATTAAATTGTATCATCACATTTTAGAATTAATTATAAGGAGGAAACAGCTGAGCATGCAACCAGAGGGGAGGGAATTGTAAAAAAGTTCTTTCGTTAATAGTAACAAATTGTTGTGTCAAATGTGTGTTTGTTTTCTTTTGTTGTTTTTCTTGTTAGTCAGTACCAGCAAAGGTGATATTAGTTACAACTGGAAACAAAGCAACAGGAGCAGAAAACATCATATATCCTGTAATAAATACTAAGAGGAGGGGTTTACAATACTATGTAATATTTTTGGTTTTAACTGAATTCCTGTAGAGGCAGACTATCGAACCTACAATAATATAAATTTACCTGATAACAGCCAATCCCTATATATATTAGAGGGGAAAAGAACAGTTACATTATGTTATGTTAATTTCTCTTATTTTCAAAATCATATATTACTGAACTTTTAATTACCTATCTATTAGTTCTTAATGCAATGTTTTATATTTTATGTTTTTGTAACAGGTCACTGACGATGATGGGTAGGTCATCAAAAGCTGCACTTGTATTAAAAAATAATGTTAGTCAAGACAACATAACTAATTATTTTATTTAAAATGCCACCAATGACAAATCATCAATAAACCACTATCACTTGACTGTACTACTTGTAAAAGTGTTACAGCGATGTAACAATATAATAATAATTTGATGAAACTAATAATTTACATAAAACTGACCTTTTTATGTATATGCAGCTTTGTAGCACTAAATAAATGAAACATTCTTTGGCAAAATGGCCAAAAAATATTGAAGGCTTGGATATCATACAAATAATTATATTTTTTAACTCCAAGACTTCGGACCCTCATGATTCCCTACCAGGAACAGAGTGCGGTACATTAACCCTTTTCTTGCTTGAATTATGAGATTTTTTTTTATTTTGAAAATACTTTTTCCAGGGAAATAAAAAAAAATATTTCCAATAAATGACAAATTCCTTGACACTCGTCAGCTTTCTAGATCTGTCACCACCCTGAATATGTATTTATAGATAAATGTCAATACTAGTGTAAATCTAACAAGAGAGATGCAAAGCACATCTTATACAAGAAAACAATGATAAATTAACCTTCAAAATGCATCCCAGTTCTCCCACATACACTCGTTCAGTTTCTAATAATTCTGCAAGAACATGACCTTGTTTTGTTTTCATTACATCATGATCTTGACTAGAACTTTCACTATCGGGAGATGAACCTAGATCACAAGTTTCTAGTTGTTTTGTTTGAAGTTGCCAACTTTCAGAAGGGACATCAATCTACAACAAGAAAATCACTTAATATAATGCATGATATAATTACATACAAGTTACACGTAATATGATTTGAAAGAGTTAAATAAAGTAACTAAATTTTTCCCATTACCTTTGGAAGAGTATTTGCCTTCCTGAATGTTCTCACTCCTTTGGAAACATGATTTGGTGTTCCACTATTAGGAGCTTGCAATGGCACAGCAGGCTCTGGAGTAACAGTCTGTACAGGCCGAGGAGGTTTTAAAGTCAGACGTTTCAAATTTGCAGTTCTTTTTTCACACATCATTGTTACATCATCTATCCTTTGCAATACCTGTAAAAAATTATTATTTACGGGACTTCCCAATGCATCTAAGTGAATAAAGAAATACATTTCATTCAATACATAATTATGTTCCAAGGAATAGAAGCAAAAAATCAACAATTACTTGTGTTACTAATGCTTTTGTTTCAGGTGTAATAGAATCTTGAAACAAAGTTCGAAACTCCTTAGGACTGCTGAGCTTAAATTCTTCAGCACTAGCAATGTACTGCTGGATTTCATTCAAGGACTGTTCTGCTAATTCAGGTGATGTAGAGCACTTTTCAATTTGTTGAGAAGCAAGCAGGTCAATACCCTTGGTGCACCACTTATTTGCCTGGAAAATAATAAATAAATAAATCAATACAATGAAAATCATCATTTAAAACAATTTTCTTAACCATGCATTGGTAACAAAGTACAATAAATGGACTCTGTGAGATGTGGTGAAATGAGTATTTCTAATTACTCAGGTCTGAATCATCTGAATTTTACCTACATTTTTCATTATTATACTTGAAGTAGGTTAATTAAAATTAAATTAAAAATTAAATTAAATTAAAAACTAAATTAAAAAAGGTAACAAAATTCCTTTATTTCCCATTAAATATTTACTTTCTGTTTTTCATACCACAAAAGGGAATTCGTTCATTCCAAAGAGATTTATAAATTACAAGTTTTCAAAGTAGGTATTTCAATTGACACGTTTGCTTCAACATGGTTTATTGCTGTGAATTGTTGGAACAATTTGGGCAATGGTGTACCCTCTATTCAGAAAAGATGAATTTTGGTTGACAAAGAGAAGTTGGTGGTGCCACTACTTTCATACATTAATTACTGTTGCATAATATTATATTAGTTAAACCCACAAGTGTTTTCAAAACTGCAAAAATATTTGTCCATCCTGGCTTGCAAATTTAGATACTTTGATTTCCCATGCAATGTTTTAATCTGCAGGGCTAAAATTTTTATAGCGAGTCTAAATACGGGTATAATTAAACCCATAGTTTTACACTTAAAATAAATAAATAAAAGACTTCATATTTTTCCTCAAATAGAGCAAAGTGCAGTTGTAAAAATTATGCAGATCCAACTTTTGTTGAATTCTCTGAATTTCTGAAAATTGCAAAAGTTGTTTTTAAAATAAGCGAAGTATGCTTATAAAAATAGTGCAGGCTGACTTTTCGAAATTGCAATGGTTTCAAAGAATGTGAGTGCCGTTGAAAAGCACCTCTTGTTTAAAGTTGTGTTTGACAGGAAAGGACACAAAGAAAACATGCAGCAAACATGTTTGTATCTTTTATCATCAATTTTATTGGGCAAAATCATTTTATTTTTCAACAAACTAGACATAAAATCAAAAGTTGTGCATTAATCTTAAAAGCATTAAGTCTTGAAGGGGGTATAATGGATACGTGATGACAATTTGTGATTTTGATTTTTAATTCTTTTCATTCATTCTAGTGTGTTACATATACTAATTCAAAATACAGTAATGTGTTTTCAAAAAGAAGTTATATTATAATTTATGTTATTTTGGTTTTTAAATTTTCTGAGTGATTAAAGGAAAGTTAACCCTATATCTTACAAGAAAGAAATGAATACTGTAAAGGGCTATAAGCATGATCAAAGTCTGGGACTGCCTTAGTGAATGAATGAAATTGAAATGAAAATCACTATGACCAAAGAGATACATTTAATACTTTAATACCTTTAAATATTTATGAATTAATTTAAAAGTTTGTTTATAACAGGGCTCATCAGAAAGATGAATGAATGAATGAATGCCTTATTTTACATGGCGAGACTCAGGCCATGAGGCCTGCTCTTCCGTCTGACCATGCAAATTTGGGTATATCCGCGAACTTGGGTATAACAGCCCGTTACGCTAACCGTTACACCATCGCCACACAAGATGGATCAGGAGCAAAGATCTGTAGGTAGCAGCCCGTTAAGATAGCTGGAGCAAGTGTGAAGAATGTAAAGATTGCAAAGGGTTGGAGAACTGTTTTATGCGAGATGACATTGCAAAATTTGTGCATACATCATGGAAGAGGAAGCAAAGGCCGAGCAGAAATAGTCTACTGACAATTAAAAGTTAATGGGAAAAATAGTATTTGACTTTCTAAATCTGGAGATAATATAGTGTTCGCTTAACCATTAAAATTTTAATTGTATTAAACTGCTTATTCCAATGAGATTTTACATGCTTATTATGTAGTAGAGTACAAGTACACATATGAGGAAGGTGTAACTTGAAAACAACCTGTTCTTGGCAAGCAGTATTTTTTTTTATTTATTTATTTATTTTACGTCAAAAAAACAGTTAAAAACTGTGTATGACGTGCTATGGGGAAAAGTGAATTGTGTGCACATTTTCAAAATTCTGTGATCCCTACACTAAGTCATATACTACTTAAATTTTGAATTTTGAAAGGGAGAAAAAAAAAACCTCCCATGTAGTAAAATCTATTTTCAAGGATAAATAAGCAATAAATTTTGAATTTTGAAAGGGAGGGAAAAAAAGAAAAAGAAAAGAAAAGAAAAGAA